>JAWLST010000099.1:0-95364 GCA_037043885.1 Penicillium goetzii | reverse complement strand
TTTTGAGTCGTCTTTTGAGTCGTCTTTTGAGTCGTCTTTTGAGTCGTCTTTTGAGTCGTCTTTTGAGTCGTCTTTTGAGTCGTCTTTTGAGTCGTCTTTCTAGTTCTCTTTCGAGTTGTCTTTCCAAGATTCTCTAGCTAGATATCTAGGCGGAAAGAGTAGCGCTAGGCCAGGGTAGGCAATAGCAGAGCACTCTGCTTAATGGTAGGTAGTACTCTTCTAAAAACACGGTGGCTTTAGTCTTCTTAACGTATATCCTACTACCTGAGTACGGTAGATTAGAAGGCTTACTGTTCTTAGGAGACCCTCTAGTCGAGTACTTCCACGTACCGTAGGCCGCACGAGTGTGGCTACACTTCTAGTTCACATATATAGTGTAAAGGTAATCGTAGGACATGATTCATATATAGTAATCGAAGACCACTTGACTTGACTAAGCGCCAGAATGTCAAAGCAACGTTACAGTGTATCCTTGGTAACAGTAAACATGAAGGCAAGATATGAACAGGCAAGTATGCATCACATATGTCATGATAGAGGGAAAGGCATGGCTCTTAACGTTTGTCAAAAATGAGCAAAGTAGATCGGGTAATATGTGCGCGGGAAGCAGGATATATGGGACAAAAGCGCTCATAAAGCAGAACAATTCTCGGAAGCTGTATCAACTTCTCCTCTTGAAGCTGTCTCCAAGAGCGACCCCAACCAGACTCTGCGGCTCACCGCCGAAGCTGGTGCCGGGATTTGTGGCCGTGGGAGACCCGGCACCTGAGATGGGACTTTGGGCCGCGTCACGCTCCCGTTTCACCCGGAAGTAGCCCAGCTTGGCGAAGCGACTAAGGTGAGTCCAGAAATGTCGCCCAACTGGGTGCACGGCAATACGATCTAGTAGATCCACTGTTGCTTCCCGCACGACCTGGTCCGGATGGAAAAGACCCATACTGATGTAGAAGAGCCCTGCCTGATTCTCGGGAGCAACGGTCAGGAGTTGACAGATACCGGCGTAGTCCTTGACGGCGTGAGATAGCGCGAGGTAGATGGCACCTGCTTCAGCATGGGACAACTTGAGGGACCGAAGCCGGTCATGATGATGGTGTATATCAGGTCGCTGAATTGGCCGCGCCGGATAGTACATCGCCGCAATGTCTTGGATGTACGAGTAGTATGAACGGGTATTCCGCCAACCCTCAATCCGCGAAACAGAGGCGGTAAGCTCGCGCTGTTTGGAAGCCTCATCAGGCCAAACGTACCCATGACCCCTGAGAGATGTAGGATCTGTAGGGTCCGTTTGATGGCCTGTCGGACTATCGGGTGACAACTCTTCGCCGGGTCCAATTATATAGAGGTTGGAAGCGCCATATACAGCTTCCTCGAATGCGGCGGAAACTCGAGTAAACTTGACAATATAGGCGCGCCATTTCGCCCGGATAGCGTTCTCCCCATGGCGCTGGCTGATACTACGAAGAATATCATCCATAAACAAATTGTCTCCCGTGGGATCTGGGTGTGTGTGGGAAGGAGTCGGCAACAACGCATTTTGCTGCTGGAAGAACAGAAGCCCTTCCGTTACCGGGGCAGGTTCGACATGACTTGAGATCTTCATACGACCTGTCGGTAGATCGCACAGAACATCCCACCATTCGGGATGATTGGCAAAGGTGGGGTTTGTGACGCCGGCGATGAAACCGGGAACTTTAAGGAGATCATCGATCTTTGTGAGATCGGTGTAGGGGAAGGCGTGTCGAGTAAACCCGCGCAGAATACCACCAGAAGCAAGTGCACAAGCTGCGAGAACAGCTTCAGCTACCTCGCCTGATGGCCGGTTGTGTCCTAAGAAAATCACTCGCTTTTGCGTGAGGATGGCATTGACAAGCACAATGATGGGATGTGTGAATGGGCCGCTGGTCGTCAAGTGAGGGTGGCTTGGGAAGGGCTGCGGGGAGGTAGCATGAGGCCCGGCGAACGTTTGGATAAGTTTGACGAGAGAGAAATCGCCGACAGTCTCGGGCCAGATGACTGTAGGGATTTTGACAGGGATGGGAATGTCGTTATAAACCACTTTGGACTCGAATTCGTGCGTGTCCCGAGGTAGAACATATCGGCTCGTCTTTTTGGGTGATGGGGGGCACTCCCCGTCTTCCGCTTCTTCTTCCTCTCGTTGACGAACCATTTGTTCGAACTTCTCGATGAACATGTCCTTGGTGTTACTGGATTGCAAAATGTGGCGCTCCAAGATAGACATCTTCGGCATCAACGAGAGGTCCATGTTATTCACCGCATCATAAAGAGATGCAAGCGTTTCGGGGTAAGGAGACTTGAAATAGTCTTCCAAGGCTAACAGCAATAGGGGCTGCGATATCGTTAGATCCACTCCATATGAGATACAAGGAATACACTCACTTTATAAATATGAAGGAATGAATGCCTTGTACATATTGCCATGGCCTTGACGACAGCACCACTATTTGTCTCGTTAGATGGAAAGTTTTGCAGGCGACATAATGGGCTGAGGGTTGACTATACCGTCGGACAGTATTATCCTGCTTCGTGTTCACCAAGTTCAGCACATACATCAAGGGCGGCCCTTCTCCGCCCTCCTCGTCGTCGTCACTGCTCTCACCCTCGGAGGGTTCATCTGGATCCTCCTCAGACATACCCGCAGCCTCCTCGTTGGCACGGTATCTTGACTTTCGCTTTTTCTTCTTCTTCCCGCCCTCCGACTCGTCCTCGTCATCGCCGCTTGTGTCCTTATGCAAGAAGAAAATGGTCCAATCCTGACTCCGCACATGGGTCTGATCCGGAAGCATCAGCTCTGCGAGCATGCTCTCGTCGCCACTGATTGCCGCCGGATATTGATGCTCCATGATCGGACCCCGGTCAATATGGAAGGACGCTACTAGAATATATTCCACATGGCGCTCCGGCGAATCCAACGGGTATTGCGCCTTACACCGCCGTGGCCTGTAGCCTACCGCATTCTCGGTCGATGTACGTCGGAACGAGGCGTGCGAGCCACTCGGGGACCTTCGAGTAAAGGAGGCTGCGGGGGAGAGACGAGGAAGTCCATTGGTCTTGGGGTTGGAAGTGGACAGGGAGTCGTTCGACGGTCGATAGGGCAGCGTCGACGCCATCTTCGGAGGGATTGGGGGACAGTCGAGATGGACCGGGCTTAGGTGAAGGAACCCAGGGACATGCCTTGTCTACAGGCCTCGAGAGCGAAAGAACTGCGACCGGAGTGGTGTTCAATGCTGCCAATCACCACAGGCCGAGAGTTCAATGGTTCAGGGGTCGGTTCAGATTCCAGAAAAAGGGCGATCTCCACAGCGGGGGGGCGATAGGCGATAACAGCTATAGTGTGTGTAGTGTGAGCAGGTGGGACATTCAACCACGACCATGTTCAGTCATTATATAATCTCATAAGAACTTAGTTAACTAGGTGGTGTTCATGAGGAATGACAACCCCGAATTGATCTATCAAATCAATTATTCCATCTAGTCTCATCGCAGAGCGGCAGTTGACAGCTCCAAAACTGCTGTTTGGCGGCTCCGCACGTGCCTCATCGGGCCGACTGTGTTGCCGGGGCATTGTTTACTATCTTCAACCCTCGAGAGAGGTATACTCCGCACGCCGCATCACTCGACTTGCACAATCATGGTAAGAATTTCACCTTGCATAAGTCAAACTCACAATCCCATACGCTGACGCATTACGCAGTCAAATAATCCAACCTTCAAGCCCTCGCCGCTGTCCTTTGGGAGTCCGAGGGCTTCGCCCTTCCGGCGCCCGTCCACGCCAAACTCCCCGCCGGGCTCAGCTCGAACGGGCGGCACACCAGGAAGCTCACCAAGTCGAGGGTATACACCCTTGCAATCACCGAGTAAATTGAATCAGACATACACAGTCGAAGAAGACGATGCAGGCTCCCAGAGAAATGATCCCATCCCGCAGCCCAAGTTCACTCGAGAGCTTCCTCCCTCACCGACCAAAGGAGCGCAGTCGCCTGGATATCAATCGCCCATAATTGGAAACCGATCGCGTGGAACGACAGTTGCGAACGCTGATGCCTCTTCCAAGCTCCCTGCCAATCAAGTTAGAGAGATCCGGGAAGCGTTCCAAGTCCTGGACCGGGACAACGATGGGCTAGTCAACAAGGATGACGTCGCAGATGTCTTGTTGAACCTTGGTAAGTGGAACTGTTGTTTTCTCCAAAACAAATAAGCCGTGGATACTAATCAAGAGACGATCGCAGGTCAAGACGCATCCCCCTCTGCGCTCTCGCGCTTCTTCCCACCTGGCGCATCCCAAACAATCAACTTCCCGACCTTCCTGAACACCCTCTCTCAATTAATGTCGCCCATGTCTTCGTCCCAAGAGCTTCTCAATGCCTTGGCTGCATTTGATGATGATGACAATGGTCAAATCGACGTGGCTGAACTACGCGATGCTCTCTTACACACGCTTCCCGAAGATGGGGGCGCTCCCTTGACAGAACAGCAAATTGACGAGGTCTTTAGCGGGTTTACTGGGCGGCGAGCTTTCGGAGGACGGGGCGCAAAGGCGGGAGGAGTGAAGAGAGGTGAGGTCTTCCAGTACCACGACTTCGTTCGAACTGTTGTAGGTGGAGGGGAGAATGGCAACAATGGACGTCGCGAGGCAGGCGCAGCTCAGGCTTGAATATTGTCACTATGAGAATTGGGATTCCGACGGAGTTGGCGTTGGGGGATGTTTGCTTTGGGTCTCTGTTTTGTCGGCTGTCCACCATTCCAATTCCAGTAGGCCAGCAGAAATGATGGTACAATACCGAGTCCCCGTCAGTAGATAGCAGGTAGTGATTCAATACTTGTGATAACGTAGATCCATGATCAATTGACAAGTGCACATGTATATATATTCCTCTAGGTGATTAGATTCCAAGGGAAGTAGTCCGATGATGCGGTTGAGGGGCCAGGCCAAACTAAACGCGCTCCGCATTTCTCCAACGGCAGAAAACCAACAGCTTCCAGCCACCTGAGCCCTCATAGTTAACCCCTTCCAACCCTCCTGATTACTCCACTCCAAAACAGAGGATGCGTGATAGTGGTCCTTCGATGCTTTGTTAATTGCCCAAATGGCCATGCCTCAGCCGTCTTGGGGCCTCGGTGGCCCCGAGGCGCCATCATCGCCGCGGACAATGCGCACTCTGCGCAAGATCCAATCTCATCAGGTTCTGACAACTTCCAGCGCCCTCATTGCCCAAACCCAGTCTTCTCACCTCTCAGCTACTCGCGGCACTGATACTGGATCATCTGCAACACAATCAGGCTCAACGATACGCACCCCAGCCCGTCGGCCCCGATCAAATAGCGATGCGGCTGCTCGTGAAGCATCGCTGACAGCGCCAGTCCCGACGCAGAGGCGCCCTGCTCGGAAAACCGGATCGGGGGTGGGGATCAAGAGATCCTTTCTGGAGAATCTTGTGCGCGATGGACCACAGAACGGAAACACGAAGGAAGCGTTGCAGGAGCTGAAATACCTTGTCCTGTCGACCGGAGTAGACGCGGATGGAGATGGCATGGTAAGCGCCCGAACTCGAGCTTGTGGGATTACCCAACATCGATGTAGCTAACATCGGTGAAACCGCAGTCCCCATATCGAGTCTATCTATGGCTTATCCTCCTGAACGTTGAGCCAGTCCCCACCGACGACTACCTTGCCCTTGTCCACCGCGGCGGCTCGCCTGCATACGCGAAGATTCGCAATGATACTTTCCGCACCCTCGCGACTGATCCGCTCTTCAAGCGCCGTGTAACCGAAGCAAGTCTCATCCGGTTACTCAACGCTGTGGCATGGAAGCTCCATGACACCAAAGCCAAGCCTCGATCCCGGCCTTCTTCGTCCAGGCGACTCGAAATGGAGATGCTGGTTAACACACCACCCAGCATTAAAGAAGAACCAGAGTTGGAGGATCCAGGCTCAGCCCCCAGCAACACTGTCAATGATTCGGCGATTTATGTGCAGGGTATGAATGTCCTTTGCGCACCATTCTTGTATTCCGCTCGCAGCGAGGTAGAGGCTTTCGCTCTCTTCCACTACTTTGTCACCAAAGAGTGCCCGGGTTATATTCGAGGGGCCATGGATGGGGTGCACCGGGGTCTTCGATTAGTTGATCGATGCTTGGAAATCGTGGAACCCAAGCTTGCAGCTTACCTCTTCTCTAAGGGGATGTACGCTGAACTCTATGCTTTCCCATCGGTATTGACGCTATGTGCCTGTACACCGCCATTGCCAGAAGTTTTGCATTTGTGGGATTTTCTCTTTGCGTATGGCCCGCATCTCAATATCCTATGCATTGTTGCTCAGTTGATCCGCATGCGGGACACCCTCCTCGAGAGTCCGAGGTGAGTAACTCTATCTTCAACCTATTCAAGCTTCATATCTCTGACATGCTACTAGTCCCAACAAGATTCTCCGGTCTTTGCCTCCACTTGACGCCAAGGGTATCATCGCCTTGACGGTTCTTCTAGTGCAAAGAATCCCCGATGATCTCTACGCGGAGATGGTCAATCACGCAAAGTGACCCGAGACACGTCCGTTCATGTTTTGAAATGTCTCTCTTATCAACTGCTTTTGTTTCTGCTTCTCATGGGCATGGCGTTTTGGGCATATACTTCCATTGTTTGGTTGGAATTGGTGGCTGGGTCTTGGCATTTGAAAATTGCATTGGAATGACCTTTCAGAGATAAACGATAGCCTGATGAAATGAATTGATGATTCTTGTCCTAGGATCCTTTTTAAATATCAACAGATATGCAATAATTTCGACCACCTGTCCAGTCGCATCGACAGGAACAACCAAAGATTGGTGCTCCTGCAGAGCAATTTGACTCTCCCCTCCGTCCTGACACCAATGTTGTCTCGATTGCCGGAAGATTCCCACTGCAGAGGCCAATTTTCGGATTAATCTGGTCCATGATGATTTATACAGCTTTATTGACCGGCGAGTGGTAAGACAAAACGCAAACAATGCAGATGGTGTGTCATGCACCAGGTTTGACTTACAAAACTGCTCACAATTATATAGACTGTCAACGTCTCTTGAACTTCAAACCCCGAAGGCTTTAGCATATGCATACTCGACTGCTCGGTTTTGGCAACGGTAATACCGGCCGCAAGACATCATGCTCTATCTGACTGTTATTCTTGTTTCGATCATCACATCAACCTTTTACTTCTTCTACCCACAGAAACCGAAGCCCACCAACCCCCCAATTGAAGTTCTTCCAGACGCGCGAGAGTTCTATCGCATCCTTTCATACAGACCTTCATCGCGAAAGCCCGAGAATCGACTGTCTACGCAGCTATCAAGGGCTATTGTGTACCAGCGGCTTCGAGCAGCGTTCGGAATCGAAGACAGTTTTACCTCGACAAATCGCTGGCATGGGAATCAATACAGGGACCGAGTAGAAAGACGAATGAATATGAGGTTTTACAAATGGTACATTCGGGCTGGTCAGCTCATGGAAAAGGCGCAGAGCTGGATTTACTCCGGGTTTGATGGACTGTCTGTTGCTGAAAATAGTGATTCGATTCGTATCAACCTCACCAGCCTTGTACAAGCCCTGACGATGCATGCCGTGTTAAGATCGATGTGCAGAAAGGAGATATCTGCTGACATGCGCGACGAAGATATATTTAAGTTGTGCCGGCTCATCTCGAAGGTCTGGATATCCTCGAAACAAGACTATGAACCTTCTATCAGTGACGATACTCCGAGATTCTGTCGATACGAAAACAACCGGGAACTGCAAAAATGTCTGAAGACCGTCTTCAAAATCCATGGCGATGGCGCAGACAACCCTCTCAACATGGTTGTACATGCTTTTGAGATGATGTGGCGTGTTGTCCTGCGCCTGTTTCTGGAAGTCCAGTTCGTTTCTGGCGGGAAAGATCCAGAATGGTGGGGATTTATCCTGAAGCAATATGTGAAGAATGCATCGAGCGAACAATTCTACACACGCCACACTTCAGATGCAGGCACCGTGGATGAAGACGACGATGAACATTACTGGCGCGACCCTTTCGTCAATCTCTCTGCCAATAACATCGTCCAGGAAGGTCTCAGGTTATATCCACCAATGCGGCGGGTTTACAGAGCCTGCGATTGGGGTCCTCCGCAAGAAGAGCATTCACAGGATGACTCCGATGCCAATCGCTCAACTTCCAAAGGCTCACTACCAAAGATCCAAGACATGGACGAGGCCGTAAAATCACCATATTGCCGAGTTCTCGCCGCCGATCTCGAAAAATGCCTTCTCAACGTTGAAGTCTGGGGTAACCAGGCGCACCGATTTGACCCGACGCGCTGGTGTAAACTGACCGAAGACAAAATAATAAACTTTTTGACTTTTGGACCTGGTCTATATGACTGTCCCGCCGCCGAGGAATATGGGCCCAGGATGGTTGGTGTCCTGGTAGGGGCTTTACTGGTTGGTCTGCAGGGGCAGGATGGCTTGTCAAAGATGACCTGGAAACTTGAGTGTCGTGACCCAAAGGTTATGGTGGCATTGGAAGCTAAGGAGAGACTGAGCCTGGAGCGAGATGTATATGATGATCTGGTGCTGGTGGGAACTAGTTGATATGGGAGGACTGGGGAGATGGTGTGTTGCACCTACACTTCTGGCTCTATGGAGCGGGTTGGAAATCAATGACTTTCCATCGTTCGAAATAAAGAGGTCACAGCGCTTTGATGCTTATTGCATGGAAATCTATTAGCCTAGGGTAAGCATCACGCGACGATGTAATATTGGCGACTAGACATCTAAGCACTTGTTAAGAAGAATCATGGATATGCGGACAGTGGCCATTTTCATCACTCAACATTTCATTCCGCAAGAACTACACTAACATAATACATTGCCATCCACCCCAGACCTATTAACCAAACAATGCTCCACCCAACCCACCAAATAAACAATATCACCGCTCCAAGCCCCAGAGTCTCGGTCCCTAGGTTGGCGCCGACGTTGACAACAACCCTAATGACTTCTTCTGCATCCCACTACCATCAACCACAAGCGGCTTATGTGGATCCATTCGCTTCGGCTCCTGGAATAGAATATCCTGTCCACAGCCACTGCACTCAGAACTCTTCTCACTGGCTGTCTGCTCGGTCAGATCGGCCTCGTCCTGCGCCATCATCCCATCCCAGCTCCCCTTTCGCGTAATATCGGGAGACTGACCCATCTTGACGCGAATCTGGGAGCCCATGAATGTCATTCCGTTGAACATATCCATGACCCGCTTTGTTTCATCCACGCTGTGCATGATGGCGGAAGCGTGGGTTTGCGCGTGGATATCGTGGACTTCGGAGGTCACTGTTACGTTGCACTGTTCTACGGTCCCGGCGCTTTGGAGGAGGGCCTTCAGGTCTGCGGTTGTAGTCGCTGGGTTGAGATTCTGGACGTAGACTGCCCGCTGGGCGAGATCGGGAACCGGGGAGCTGGAGGTAGGTGGGTGGTTGGCCCATGGTTTGCGCGGGTGGAAGCGGGGGAAAGAGTGGTCTCCTGCGCTATCGCGGAGAGGCTGGACAGGCGAGATTGGGTACATGGGCATCATGTTCCAGCCTGGGGCGTCGTACATCGAGCAGTGCATCATAGGAGATGGCGGAACGCATTGCATAGGTTCTGGCATCATGGGCATGTAAGGCTGTGATGGCATCGCCATTGGCCCTATCATTGGTGCAAATTCGGGGTATGGGTAAGTTGGGCTAGCAGAGTGGACAGATCTGGTTATGTTAGATAGCGAGTTCTATGAATGTGGGACGGAAGATGTCTTACTCGGGTGAAATAGGTGACGGTGGCATGGTCATATTTCCCTGAGACCTTGGTGGTGTGGAATGACCCGACATGTAGCCTTGAATCATTGCAGGTGGACTTCTAGTAGGTCCAGCAATAGGCTTCGTAGGTGAGCTGGTGCGTGCCAATGTCACAACCAAGCTCTGGCCTTCCCATCCATTGGTTGATAGTCGATCTGCGTACTGTGTTAGAAAGAAACCGAAGGAGCATGCAATGTATATCGCAGTATAGAAGCAAGAACTCACGATAAGTCCGCCAAGCTTCATCCTCATTCTTAACTATGATCTGACCTAAACCCGTTGGAAATCCGTGGCTATCGTCATAGACTACGGCCTGACGAATATGCAGAGCCGTCTGGCGCACCAAGTCCTTCAATTCCTGCCAGCGACAATGGGCTGGAATCTGTCACCGAAAAAGATCCAGTAAGCAAAACGTATAAAATGTAAAACACAATGATTAGAGCTTACCCCTTGAAGGAACACGACGAATTCATCGTCCGATCTTCGGGATCTCGGACTGCGGCCCTTTTCTCGACCAAATAGCGGCATATCTGCAAATAACTCTCTCTCCCTCTCTCTTATCTCCAATCGAGATCTCCGGTATTGACTACTGCTGCTTTTTCCCGACACAGGTGCACTTCGATCGGAAATGCAGGTAGGCGCCCGGTTGTTAGTCGTCAGGGACCTTTCTCGTGGTGCAAGTATCCCGAGAGGGCGCCGGCGTTGCGAAACAGTCGGAGATCGAAACCGTCTGACCAGGGTTGTGTTCGGTTGGATCTGGAACTGGAACAATCACTTTGTAAATCCAGTGGACGTGGCCTTGTCTTGTCTTTCTCCCCATAAGCACAAGTTAGCGCAGAGCATTAGAGAGGTGAGAGGACCTTAAACAGATTGGAAGGTCTTCCAATATTCCCAGGAACGACGAGCATGGTACGTGAAACTGTTATTGCACGACCGTCGACATCACCAAGCATGAGATGTAATTTCTTTCTTTTCCTCGTCTGGGGATTCACAAGATCACAAGAGCAGCAGGGCAACCGGCTTACCTTGTTGCAGCGAGATTCAATGCAGGTCAACAAATTGGTCAGACCGACACACGCGCACTTTGCAGAAAAGAGAAACCCAAGCTCCCCACTAGCCCAGTGTCGAGTCGAGGGACTGTGTTATTATAGGGACCACGACGACGGCGATGAAGATGGAGGGAAAGATTGAACTAGGAGATTCTTGTAGATGGTTCACAAAAGATAATTGCATCGTGCGCGCTTCTGAGCAAAGTCGAGACTAGTAAGGAAATAAATTTGGAGACACCTCATGGCTTGTGCGAAGCAGCAGTAACAGTAGCAGCAGACAGCAGACAGCAGCCGACGAGTTCGGAGGCAAGACCCAGAAAGCTGCAGAGACCGACGAATCGAATGGCACCGAGAGAGAGTAGCCAGCCAGTCAGGACGGAGATTCTTCGACTCCTCCTGTCTGCGATGCTGAGATATGTCATTTTCGTCGGCGACGAAGCCCGAGCTCAGCTCCTCCTAGCCAATGCCAAATGCAATAAACCATCTCCCCGTACCACCCCACTGGTGGAATACATGGATAGTTCCACTCAGGGACCTGCACTTGTGTCATCTGTTCATTGCTTTTTGGGGGGTTCCCCTCTGGGCTGATCTGTTCTCATCTTAATCCATGGGCCCTAAAGGGAAATCTTCCCAAACAGTTGTTGCCTTTAAATCGCTTTCATGTCCGGGTCATCCCGTCGCACGGGAAGCGGGGGGGGGCAAAGTGGGGAGTGTAGGGTGTGCACAGAACACGAAACCAAGACTTTCGAGGGTGAAAAGCAGCATCGAGCATGTTTCGCGTTACACCGCCAGATCCGGATCGGCCATGCTCGCTCCCCAGAAGGTGCTTCGAAGTTCGGGGGACAGACGCCCTTGGGGCTTGGGATGAAGAGAGGGAGGGGGCCAGTGACCCAGTAGTGGGTGCAAAGTGGAGCTCGCTGTGCGCGCGGAGCGGCCCATATCGATCACATTGGCTTTATGGGCTGCATGATCCCCTTAGCTTTGCAGAACGCCTGTTGGTGGAAGTTGTGGTCAATGGGTATCATCAGCCAGATCGGATCAAATAGAGTCCCCACTCAGGAAAAAGAAAACAAAAAGAATCAACAGCTTACATTTACAGTGGGCGATCAGCGATCAGCGATCGCCGAGGGTCACTAGGAAATTACAATCCAGTAAATCCAGCGAACCAGTAGACCAGTAAATTCAGGGCCCCTGTGACGTGAGCAATCAGATGAGAACCCCCGGCAATGCCGAGCAGCTATTGGTTTTGCTTTTGGATCCACTGCGATTATTGAATTCGTGATGCGAGCCTAGCTGGGAGTACCTGCAGCGGCAGCGACAGTAGACAAAATCGTGGCTGGCTGCGAGTGCGGTGCGTTGGGAGTAAGTGAAGAGAGAATCGAACAGTCTCCACATCGAGCTCGCTGAAAGGGAACTGGTCGAGTTTTGAGGTGTCAGTGATGCACGCAATTAATCGGTACTGTCTACGGAGGTACCTTTGTACTCCATACTCCGTACTCTTTATCATTCACCGGCATCGCATAGGCACCGTCAGATCAAGCCAATCGAGGCTGTCAAGAAGGGCGTTAGTCACGGCCCAGCGGAGACGAGCGTCCAGAGTGGCATATAGGGTCTATACGCAGAATCCCAAAGTTCCAGGGTGACACGGCAGGTCGGTCTGAATAAATATGAGCTTTACTAGCTCTGGCGCCATTCAGACGAGTCAAAGAGAGTCGTACCCCTCACATAGTGCACTGTTCTGGGGGAGATAACAAGTAGTGTTCCAGAGAATATGCAGGTTCTCGAGGAGGGAAATCCTAGGCTCAAGAGATCAGCCTCTGTGTTTCGTCGACCAAGGCGCTTGTTCAAGTGTCTCACAGTTCAACTGCCGGCCGAAGCTGAGTTTGGAAGGATGCGTGATGGCTTGTGCCTAGGGCGTGTGTGACCCCGCCTTAGAGCATACATGATCTGCCTTTGCAACTTAAATTCAAATCATGAAGGGCAGGCGAGGTGGCACAAACCCCGAAAGGTTGGACGAAGAGGAACACGCGACCTCGGCCGAGAAGAGGATGCGAGGATGGAAGAGTAGTTGAGGAGCAGACAGCCTGTGGCTGTCCCGAGGCAGGGAGTATGAAATTCGCGAAGTTTAAAGATGTCTACTGGAATATCGGAATACTAGGGAAGACGGGAAGGAGGGTATATCTCAGGGTCTGACGACGCAGGAGGCCATTCTGAGATGTGTATCACGATCGAAGTAGAAAAGCTAACATTGTGTTACGGTCGCATGCCGGATTGGGTAAAATCCGAGGCATTTCTAGTGCCATCATAATGTTGTTATTAGGAGTAGTTCTCGGAGAGCTCTGTTGTATACAGTTAACGCAGACATATGAACGTGTAAGATAGACAAATTGATATAAGATTATAATGATTGCCCGGTTTTATCCACGGACAAACCGCGTGAATGGTTCAGGAAGCCTTGTCCCTAAAATATAGACGGCGGTGCACGTTGGGCGAGAAATACCTATATCAACACCAATTGGTACGCGTCATCGCTGAAACTCACTACATGTAGCTTACCTCCGTCACGGCTTCCACTGGTGCGAAGTAATACCGCCTACATTATCACTGCCCTGTAGAGAGCATTAAGCTTTGAACTTCCCCCTCTTTTCTATCATCAGTATCTTTATCTCCATCTTCGTCTCTTCTCTTTTTCTCTCCGGGTCTTTCGTACCCTATTTAGTTCGCTGCCTACTAATTTGCTTCAGCCCTTCACATCGAACGGTAGTATACCAACTTACACACTAGACTATGGCTCGTACATGACAGGATTCACAGCTGCGTATTAGCTAGGACCTCGCTTGAAACGTGACAGGGATTCTTTCTATCCCAACAATGTTCTTCTCATGTTGGCTGGCGCGGGCATTCTTTGGGTCTGTTGGAATGGGTTCAATGGAGGTGACCCATATGCTACAAGCCCCGATGTAGGTGTTGCCGTTCTGAATACAAATATTTGCACAGCGACGAGTCTCCTTATATAGACTACTGTTGACTTTGTCTTTTTCAAGAAGCCGTCCGTGGTTAGTGCTGTCCATGGAGAGATAACAGGTCTTGTCGCGATTACACCAGCTGCCGGCTTTGTTACCGGCTGGGGTGCTATCATCACTGGAGCCTGCTCAGGCTCAATTCCGTGGATCTCGATGAATGTCCTCGGCAGAATGAAATGGATGAAGAAGGTTGACGACGTTAGTAAGTGTGCTATTCGGTTCCAAGCTAGCGTCCTTAGATCATTCTGACATTTATATCTTAGCGGGCATGGTTCATCCTTATATGGTCGCCGGTTTCCTCGGGGGCTTTCTCACGGGTATATTTGCTACAATTGACGGATGCGCCGCATTCGGACTTAAAAACCCCGGGGGCGCGATTGAAGGCAATGGAAAGCAAGTCTGGCTGCAGATTGCCGGCGCGTTATTCATTATCGGCCTGAACTTATTCATGACTACGCTTATTTGCGTGTTCGTGTTCATAAAGTTTGTCTTGCGCATACCATCACGCCTGAATGAGCAACAACTTCTAGTTGGCGACGATGCAGTTCATAGTGAAGAGGCCTACGCGTTGTTCTTCATCGAGGGCGAACGAAGCCACATCAGTCTCCACGCAACAGGATGTGACAGTGGTTACATTATCGACACCAATCATCTGGGAAACCACCAAGAGAGTGGCCAAGAAAGCCCTCCAACCACTGGCGCTTCAAAGATGGCGGCAAAGTGCTGAGCGTGTTCCTTCAATACTTGAAATCAGAATTCTATCTCGTCACAAAGTGCAATGAGCTTTGTAGCAAATGCATAACACCATTGAATTCGAGAAATGTAGCCACCTAGAAGGTAAACCTCGAGGCGGAGTAAGTCTATCCCATGAAGTACTATGGGGCTCCCTGACATGATTACGGGGTTTCCATCTCCCAATATGAACTATAACCATCATTAGCAAGCTGCTTGAATCGACCTTGCGCTAAAACAAGGCTGTCTCAGCAGAAGGTCCCACTGACAGAACAGTGGCTTAGACTAGGGAGCATAAAAAGAAAAAAAAGAAAAGTTGGACCGAAACAAACCACGCCAAAGTTCAATAACCAGGATTCTAGGAAATCGGACGTGTATAATGGCGTTGATAGTAGCCGTTTTCGGCGCTCAATTCACCATTATCTAGTGTTGTAGTGTAAACTAAGCTTCAGCAGCAACGAAGAGCTCTTGAGAACTCTCGACCGACTGTAAAATATTCACACATGCAACTCCGAATATTAAGAATGCGATACTGCAGTATAATGCAACATTACATGCCATGGACATCGCTCCACACTAACCCGATCAGACAACCGTGTATGGTCTGATCATGCAATTATGCAATCCAAAAAAGGCCTCGGCCGGACAAGACCTCTGCAAGGTCTGCTGTTTCAAGACAGTATCCTTGATCATCCGCCAACTCCAGGTTCGCTAAAAGAGAGCACCATATCCAAACTTTTTCCAACCCGAGAAATTTGGCCCAGGACACATTTGTCTATTGGTAGTGTCTGGCCACCCTTGCCGGGGAATTGATTGGCCCCGAATCCGACATGAGTAGGAATATAAGAACATCCAGTCTGTCATCTGTGCGATCCAATTTCCGAGAAACGAAATACCGGCCGTGATCTGCACGGCGGGACCAGGGAGAAGAAACACCGATTGAAGATGAGTCGGAGCATCAGAAGGAAAGAGTCGACAAGTCGAAGGGATGGTAAGAAATCACGTTTGTTTGTGGGTAATTTATCGGTGACATCGTTGATCGAGTGGAGAGCTTCTTGGTTGCTATTTTCGAGCCACAGGCCTAGCCTGTATGTGGTGGTGGAACATAATAGATCGGTAGGGAATTGGGTATTGTTGTTTTTTGGTCGCTGACCCGATCACGCGCTTTCAACGGACAAAGCCGACCTTGGACGCGCAGCGGTGACAATAATAAGAATTCATGCCGAACTGAACTACTCCCGAGGCAGCGGAGTGACTGGCCAGGCTGAGCGACTGTTGACAGCGCGAGCAGCGAACGATGTCGAAGGCCATACCGTGCGTGGGAGATGCCTCGGTTGGAGGGGCCAACGGGGGTTGCGGCGAGACTTGGACCACGGGCGAATCCATGCCGGGTTTTAGGGTCGTCCGGAGGACGAAAAGGTAGGGAAATGGGTAGATGCGACCGAGCAATGTCAAAGTATGGAGGATGAGAAGGTGAAGAAGATCAAAATAATAGTAAGTAGTAGAGAAACAAAAAAGTAGCAGCCTGGGTCCGAGGGGAGGAGGGGCGGAGTCGACTCAATTATCGGATTTCGGTTGGGAAGGACAAAAATCAAGAATCAATATTATTTAATACAAAACACTAAATTGTCTGACTTGGAGGGTAATGATAATAATAATCATAATAATATTTCATAATTCCACAATTCTCTCTTGAGGCGGATTAGCGGATTAGCGGCCCCAATAGCGTCTTCTTTGGGAGCGCCCCAGTAGTTTAATTCGCGTAACCCGATTCAGGGCTGAGAGTTGAGAGGTCTGGTCGGGCTCACGACACGCCAATGACCTGCACCTGCGCCTTCAAGGGATCCGGAATTTAGGCAAGCCCAATTCAGTTTATGAACCCAGGTCTGGTAACCAAGTACCAAGTACCAAGTAACAAGTAAAGTCACAAGTCCCCGTGCACATTCTGTCTGACCTTCTCCCCGAGAAAAAGCTAAACTCCAAATTTCACAGGCCCGGAAAACCGGCTTTGGGGCAGAAATATTCTTCACAGTTTTGCCGCTTGGATTTCATAAGAAATGTTAGCTTTTCCGCGGAGAGAGAGAGAGACAAGTAAGAGTTTTTTTCTTCCAAAAAGAATCCCCACAAATAAACTTACGAAACTATTACCCAAATCCAGGCGTTTGGTAGTTGACGCTTGACAGTCATCCTTACTATCCACTGTGGTGGATCCCATTAATGTCTATGCTCTATGCTGACAGCCTGACTGACCCCCAACACATAAGAGTTTCATAACAAGAATGCAAATCACCTTGGGCTTATCTCCACATCTTTTCAGTTCGACCCGAGGAAACAAACATCGAACCGTATTTGGGGGTACATGGAGTACGGAGTATTCGTAGTAGTTAGTAGTATTTGCAGTCATCCTACCTACCCCCTGTAGGTCTGCCCATCATCCGAGACTCCCTAATTCCATATCCTTCGATCGCGATCGATGTCTCTTCTACAGGGGCCCGATACACCCGGTCGGGTGCCATCTAGACTATCTGTATGATGCCGTCATGCCAGGACACTGCGATGCAGGTGGCCCAAACAGGTGTGAGAACGGGTTCAGAACTTCAGACTGTGGCTGACAGGGGAGATCCGAGTGCTGCCGAGTCAGACCGAACACCAGACAGATGGTTTAAAGTGTGGCAACATGAGTGCTGAGGTGCTGATCTTATTCGCTTGTCTGTGTGCCCCATCGTTATCAATCATCCAGGGCGACGGGCCTTGCGGAATAATAATAAAGTGACTTGATTCCTACATCATCCGTAACGTGAGGAGGGCGAGATGTTGGGCCACTGGATTTGTAGAGCGAGGACTGGGTGCTATCTCGCAATGTCCTGATAGTAGGTTCCTGATAGTGCAGACTTGAATATTAGCAACTGAACATCGACGTCATCTCCGCCTCTCCGCCCATCGCAACTCGCATCAATTCGCCCCGCCAACCCCGCCAGCTCTGAAGAATCCTCTTCTTAGTACCTACCTCGTGTCGACTAATCTCTGGCCTCTGATATCGAGTCCCCCTCCAAGCCTCCAAGCCTCTAAATTCCAACCCCCTTCAAGTCTCCAACAGTCTAGCCTCTCTGGTCCAAACCTTAGGATCTCGGCCCCTCCCCTTTTCCTCCTTCTCCCCCTCGCATCACCTACTACACTCCCTGCAACCATGGCCCCCGCCCAACCCAATCTCTACAGCTTCCCCAGCACGGAGGTGCTGGCCAAGCAATTGCGGCAGTATGTCCTGCGCTGCCAAAATGCCGCCCTCGCCCGCCACGATACCTTCCGCGTCGCCGTCTCTGGCGGTTCCCTGCCGGTCGTGCTAGCCAAAGCCCTCTTGGCCGACAGCAATGGCTCCCCCGAGGATACCCCACAGTTCAGCAAATGGCACATCTTCTTCGCCGATGAGCGCGCCGTGCCCCTCGACGACAAGGACAGCAACTACCTTCTCCTGAAGGACGAGCTACTCAGCAAAATTCCCGCGGAGCTCGGTGCTCCGACCATCCACCCCATCGACGAGAAGCACGTCCACGACGGCGACACCCAGGCATTGGCCGACCTTTACCAGGAGGACCTGATGCACTCGTTTGCCGCCAAGGAAAGCGTCAAGCTGCCCATCTTCGACCTCATTCTGCTGGGCTGCGGTCCGGATGGCCACACCTGCAGTCTGTTCCCGGGTCACGAGCTCCTGCGTGAGAAGGACGCCTGGGTGGCTGCCGAGACCAACTCTCCCAAGCCCCCACCCAAGCGCATCACCCTGACCCTCCCCGTGATCACCTCTGCTTTGAGCATTGCTTTTGTGGCTACCGGTGGGGGAAAGAAGGAAATGTTGAAGGCCATTTTCGATAGCGAGGAGGGCCGCAGCCTCCCTTCGGCTCTGGTGAACCACGGTGGTGGTGATAAGGTCAGCTGGTTCACTGACCACCCTGCTGTGGAGGGCGTTGCTTTCCCTCGTCGTGGCAGCCTGTGAGAAGATTTGGGCTATAGGCTTCAATCTAATTACTACGTGATTGGAGCATCCATGAATGAGACTCCCTTGAGTGGGCGAAGATTCAACACGACGTGGAATGCCTCAAACTCATGACTTTCCACACGTGTAATGGGGCTGGCTCCAGTGTGCTCATGAATGTGTTACAGTAGTTGGATGATCTCTAGCTTTTCAAAAGTGAGATTCCCTTTGATTGTACCTTCGGGTTTTCCAAACTGAGCGAGCTGGTATGGTGCGGATAGAATGCAATGAACAAATATAGAACCTATACCAATGCGGTGTTTTCTTCTTTCCTTTTTTTTTTTTTTTTTTTCCAACCGAAGTAACTACGCAGCAGAAAAGTATTCCACACATATTGTCTATATGTAGAATTCTATTTATACCAGTTATGTAGTGAGGGGTTCGTCTTTAAAGTTTCGCCCGGACTGTGCGGCCCCAAGCTCCACTCGGGATTTGTTTTGGGTGCAAGAAGATCGTCGCGACCCGAAGAACCGCTTTCTTCCAGGAGCTCGGGGCCAAGTCCTCGTCTTAATTTGACCTTATTCTGAGTGAAGGCGAGTGCGGGATGCACGCATCCCATTCATGACATTCTGTGACGACCATGCCTATCCCAACACGCTCCGCATCACTACGGGAGCCCAGGAAACCGGTCCGTTGCGAGGAGATTACCTCCCCCAGGATCCCTCCCCAGCATTCCTCGCTAATTTAACTTGCAGACCTCTAATATAGCTCGACCCACGACCAACACTACAACCCTGTCCGCCGGTTCGACCAAAGCACCTACCCGCTCGACAAATGACAAGACGCGATCCTCAGATAACCCCTCGCCGGCCGAGGGCCTCTCCCTCAAAGATAATACGGTCTCCAGTCGCGGACGAACCCTCCTCCCACAGCGCAGCAACCTAGCACGAGATGATGGAACTGGCTCGGCACAAGTGCGGTTTCAGCCTGCAGAGACTAGGCTTCCACAGCGGGGAGAGACATCGCCAAAGAGGCTGCCGCAGGCAAATACGGGGGATGAGAGACAGAGGGCGCCATCAACGGCCCTCCCAAGCAGTGCGGTGCCAACACGTCGCCAGAGCTTGATACGTCCGGGAGCTTTGAAAACAACATCGACCAGAGGCAATGTCCCCGCTCCTACAAAGGCCACGGCGCCTACATTCACCCCGCCGTCGCCGCGAAAAGCTTCCACGTTCCGATCGCCCACCCAGTCCTCGGCGGCCCAGCGACCACCCTCACCCAAAAAGACGGAAATGCTACCTCCCCCTCGTCCCATGCGATCTGCCTCCTTGAGACAGCCTCGAGATACTACATCGGGACCCCCAGCTGCCGTGCGAGGCCACACTCGACACCGCAGTCAGATGGTCCCAGCGAGCACGAAGCCAACTCAGCCCGATCCATCACCCGCCGCTCAGAAGCCTCGAGCGCAATTCTCCACCTATCAGCAGCACTACTCACCCAGGAAACCTACCAAACCACCTACACCGACTCCCGGGGTTACATCCGGGTCCGATAATCTTCTCATTCCTACCTCCTGGCCAGACATTGCCGCATTACAGACAGAGCTCCTTCAGCTGAGTCTCTTCCACTCCAGCTCGCTCCAACAACATGCAGAGTGGAAGTCGGAATCTGAATCTCGCTTGCACAAGAAGTACGATGCCGTCGCTGATCAATACCGATCTATATTGGTGGACGAGACGAGCCGCCAGCACCGGCTGAATATGCAGTCTTTGGCCTGTTGGCTCCAGAATTGCCGCGACCACCAGGGACCGCATGGGTTCTCAGAGCAGATTCAGATCTTCTCCCAAGTGCTGCAGGAAATCTCGGACCTCGGGATAAGTGGAATGGGTGGGCGATATACTAAAGCCGTGGCCGTCTTTGAGAACTGGTTCCAGCAAGCGGATTATATTCGGCACCAGCGGGAGTCTACGGGAACATTTGATGGAACGATATTCGTTGACCCCCTCGATAAAACCTGGAAAGAGGAGGTGCACGCCCTACATACCAAGCTGGAGCTGTGCGCACGACAACTCCAGAGTCTGGATATCCTGGGCTTTGGCGAGGTGGAACAGTTACCGCAGTCTGCGCTTACTCGGGTGGCTCAGGGGCTGGCGGAATCGATTCAGCTCATGTTGCAGGAGGTTCGTGCTATGCGGGCATTGGAGGCGGAGCTTGTTCGCTTAGAACGAGAGTGTGTTCGTCGGATTGCGACTGAGTTGACGGGGTCGCGGCGGGAGATGAGTGCGCCGCGAGTGGGTGTTTGGAGATCTTGAGTTATGATATGTTTTTAATGAATAAAGCGAGTTCTTTTTGTACTGTTAACACTCATGTCGTACACAAGCTTGTCTGTATCCTGTGAATTTGATATAGGTAACGATCAATGCCCGCTGTATCTCCTGGTAGAGTGAAAGAACTTGCCTAGTTACTTCTTCAGATTAATCTCTAGTGACTCGGTTGGGTGTATCTTATCAGATTCTTCCTTCTGGTATACATGCCACAGTAGGAAGCTGGAATACAATTATAAGCTACTTTACTACTATTAGGTACGTGGAACCAATCCTGCCCGGGTAAGGTTGATAGTTGGGATGACTCAGCACTGTCCATCGGCCGGGGGCCATCGTCATAGACAAGCTAAACTCTATACGGCGTAGTCATGACGGGCCACTAAGCCATTCTCGGACTACCGCCCCGCCATGATTGATGATTGAGTGATCAGTGATCACCCCCCTGTCGTTCTGCTGCGTTCTGCTGGTTCTGGATCCCGTCCGGTCGAGCCCAGTCCTTCCCTGGTCGCGCTGCTTTGACTCTCTCTCTCTCTGCCCGGTTTCTGTTCCCCTCACTCAACACTGGTGCTTGCCACTTGCAACAGATCTTTTGACCTTCTCCTCTCATTTCTCATCATCTTCAGCTCTCATCTGGATACGCTCAACCAGTTCTATCGTCGATCCCGACCGTTAGGTGCCTGACGTCATCTACAGTTCCACCTGGTGCCCACCTGCCGTTCGACAGACACGCCCTGAGATTCAGAAAAAAAAAGTAAAAAAAGACCGTTCCTGCAACACCACCAGTGGCTACCGTGGATCCATGATGGTTGGTGATCCCCCCTAGTCAAGGCTTCAATTTTGGCGATTCCCCTTGGTCACTCGCGATCATGAAAGACTCGCTGGACGACCGTCTCTGGCGCCGAGAATGCGGGGACCTGTCGCCTTATGCCTCGCTCCGCGGCATTTACGGCTCCCAAGAATGGATCGACGACCTGGACATCGTCAACGAATTGGGCGGTCACACAGGCTGTGTGAATGCTCTCAGGTATGTGTCATTGTTCTGATCCCTCTTATCGCGGTCATATTTTCCAGCTGGCGTTCAGCGTGGAAGAGGGAAGATGCGTTGTCAAACCGTGCTAATGCTGTCGCAGTTGGTCCAAGTCCGGACGTCTCTTGGCTTCTGGCTCGGATGACCAGCACCTGAATATCTATTCATACCAGCCCGACTCATCGGATGCTCAATTCTCGTTGAACACAACCATCGCGACAGGCCACAAGGCCAACATTTTCTCCGTCAAGTTCATGCCACACTCGAATGATCGGACCCTGGTAACCTGTGCGGGCGATTCGCAAGTGCGCGTCTTCGACATCGAATACTCGAGCGCCAACGGTAATATCGCTTCCACTTCGGCATTTGCAGCCTCGGCTCGGAGTCGGCGCTTCAATAACTTTTTTGAAGGAACACGATATTTGAGCGAAGGCAATACCAATGCCAGGGTTTATCGCAGTCATGCCGATCGCGTAAAGCGCATCGTCACTGAATCATCGCCACATCTGTTCCTCACTTGCTCTGAAGATGGAGAAGTTCGACAGTGGGATCTTCGTCAGCCCTCGGAGGCTTATCCCCCACCCCGGGGTGGCCAGGGCTTCATGGCATATCGACCCGGATTAGAGCATGACGATTCTAATGTCCCGCCGCCGCTCATATCCTACAAGAAGTTCCGCCTCGATCTCAACACGATATCTTGCTCTCCCAGTCAACCGCACTATATCGCTCTGGGTGGCGCTCACATGCACTGCTTCTTGCATGACCGACGTATGCTTGGCCGTGACCTTCTCGTCGAAAGAGGTAGCCCGGGTCTATCCACGTCAAGCGCCGCCAGTTTCGACGATGAGATGATGGGTAAAGCGACCCGATGCGTTCGGCGGTTTGCTCCCCGGGGTAAACGTCGCCTGAAGCACCTCGATGACGGCCATATCACCGCCTGCAAAATTAGTGATGCCAACCCGGATGAGATGGTGGTCAGCTGGTCTGGAGATCACATCTACAGCTTCGATCTCATCCGAAGCCCCGATGCACGGGACGTTTCACCTGAACTGCCTTCTGCGTCGAAGAAAGCAAATCGTCGCAAAACTGACTCCAGCCGAAAGCGCAAGCGCCCTAAGCCTGCCTCGATGTCGTCCCAGGAAAGTGGTGACCGACACCAGCCTCAACAGCGCTCCGGAGAACCAGATGCTTTCAGAGTCACCTATGAGAATGGTCATTCTGAGGACGTTCTCTTCCCGACGATGCCCGATGAGGATGAGCTGGCCATGGTTCAACGTGCGAGATATTCCGTGTTGAACGAAGCTCAGCGACTCAGTATGCGGATCGCAAAGGGTCTGGTCAAGCTTCGCCAGGCACTGTTCTCACTGGAAGCAACCGCACGAGAAGCTACCGAGGCTGAGCAGTCGGGTCTCACGCCTTACTCGGGATCCTTTGCCTCTGCCTTGTCGCTGGCATCGGTGTGGCTACCCCAGATGGATGAAGTCATGCGTGGATGGCATTATCCACTGAACCCTTCTAGCGATACTGTGACTTTCCAGCAATCACTTCGTCACAACCGCCAAGCGTCGTGGCGATTTGTCCAGGCTGCTGGTACTCTGGCCCGCGCTTTGCATGATGATACCTCGGAGGAATCTACATCTACCGAAGTCGCCGGCTTTGTACAAATTGTCCCAGCGCCTAACGAAGATGAGTCAATTGACTCCGAATCTCAGTTTGGATACGACTTTCTCAAGGCAATCTTGCTATGGATTCAGGGTGGTAGGCAAGAACTACTCAATGGCTTCAAGCTTGGCCACCATTCAAGACGCGTTGAAGGACGGTTCCCCATCCCTGCCGATGCTACCGATCATGCGATCGACACCATTCTTCTTCCCTACCTCCAGGGACTTGCCAAAGAGACACCAATCGTCAACGTGGACGCCTCTCGTTTCGAGCACGATTCCACTCGCATTCTGTTTCAGACCCAGGTTGCAGCTGTGACTGCGTTTGGGAATGCAGTGCGGTTGCCACTGGAGGACTTGGGAACTACAGCTGCTCGAATTGATCGCCGCCGCGTTTCCAATCCGTCCTCGCAAGTCCGGTCCCTGGATCGAGCATCTGCTACTAGGTTCTGGGTCTTGCGGGTGGGCCGGGGCATTCTGATGGAAGCCGGGAGTGGAGTCAACTACTCCTTTGTCAATCGGGCCTTCGGCGGAATCCATACGATTACCGATGAGTCGGCTAGCGACGAGGACTTGGAGAGATCCCAGGATGATATTGATCCAACCGTGGAGGAAGCGCAAGTGAAATCGATCAACGTCGACAGGACCCCCCGTTCTGGTCCGATTCCCCCACCCGAAGGAACCACCGCCACCCCTGTTAGGGTTTATTCGGACTCCGAAGCTTCCGAAGCAGAAGACTCTGATGAGAGTGAGGATGAGGACGTGCAAAGTGATGAAGGCGAAGAGGAAGCAGATGGCTGGCATATGGGCCTGGCAGACTCCTCGGAGGACGAAGGCGACGGGGAATCGTGGGATGAGGACGGCGAGGAGCCGCTGTTCATTCGCGGTACAACGCGCAAGTCACACCGTGGAGACGTCGAGTCCAGTACGCCGGTCTCTGCTCACACGCGAGTTTACCGTGGACATTGTAATATCAAGACTGTCAAAGATGTCAACTTCTTCGGGCTGAACGATGAGTATGTGGTCAGCGGAAGTGACTCAGGGCATCTCTTCATTTGGGATCGCAAAACGGCGAATCTGGTGAATATTCTAGAGGGGGATAGTGAGGTTGTCAACGTTGTTCAAGGTCTGTCGTGACTTTCTTCAATACAAAATATGAAACACCGCAGCTAATGTTCCTGTGCAGGTCACCCTTACGAACCCACCATCGCCGCCTCTGGCATTGACAACACTATCAAGATCTTCTCCCCTGATCGTCACGCCCAAGATCTTGCTCGCCGAGGCATTAATATTTTGGATCCGGACAACCCTGTTAATCTTGCCGGATCCGCCGTGCGCAATCTAGGCGGACTGGGGAGCCGCAAGCGTATCCACGACAGCTACCGCATCATGAGTCAGAACGATGTTGATCGTCGCGGTGGCATGAGTGAAGCCTACATCACAGTGCGCTCTCTCCTCCTTTATCTCCGTTCCATTCCCCTGTGACTGACTTCTCGAAATAGAGAAGCATGCTGGCGCGTCTTGCTGCTACCCTCCGTGGTGGACAAGCTGGAACTGGCGGCATGGCTGCTGGTATGGCTCCGGGAGAGGGGGCTACCGTTGTCCTCGATGATAATTGTCTTGTTTGTTCCTCCTTTTCGGAATCTCTAGTCATATCTCAGAGACAAGCTAACGGACGAAATAGGTGATGTGATACATACTCCGCGACAGTGACTCTGGGAGACCAGTCCCCCACTTTACATGCCTTTATTCTTCTTTCTTGTTATTATTACTAACCCTGATATCCAAAATTGTTGTTTGCATTAAGGCAAAAGCGGGTGTTTCCATTCTTTGGATGTAATTTGAATCGGCATTGAGAATGCATTACGAGGCATGTTTATCATCATCGTAGAGATTGTTGATAGAAAAGATAAAATCAAAAATAGGATGAATAGTCCATCTCAACATTGTTTTAGGCTTCTAGTTACTAGATAGTTAGCTCTAATTTCCATTAGACTTGTAGCTTAACTGTACTATGTACCCCTCTACAATTGAACCCCCACTAAATCCATCGGAAATGCCCCACATGTAAGAAAATCCACTCCGCCACCAGAACTAAAGATCTGAAGATTTCATATTTCACAATTTCACAATTACCCACGTCCACATTACCTTACAACCACAGACTACCGTCTGGCAAATCATGGCCACAGACCTCCTACAGGCTCGCGCCTCGAAAACCGCCGAGCTCTACGCCGACCCGCACAATCCACACCTCTACCTCGACCGCGCCCGCCTCTATGAACAACTAGGATTCCCCGATCTCGCTGCGGCGGACGCGTACCGGGCGCTTTCGCTGCTGGAATCTGTTGTTGATCCGGATGGGTGCGAGTTTCATGCTAGGAAGGTTGATACTGCAGCAATTGGGGAGCAGAAGGGTCGGGATAATGAGGATGTGGAGGATGACAAAGATGAAGACGAGGACGAGGGCATTCCCGTGACACAGGAGGAGTATGACGCGATCATTGGCGAAGTATATGCCGTGCTGGTGCGCAGTCTCGTCCGGTGTGGCTGCTATCGCGATGCGTTTGAATTTGGTGTACGTGGAATTGGACTTCTGCGCGAATTGGGTGCTGAGAAGAGCGATGCGAATTCTATCGCCGTTCTCAACGAGCAGATGGACTCTCTCAAGAAGATTTACCAGTCGCGCACGGGTATCAAGGGCGATATCGAGCTGGATGCAATTGACCCGGTCGTGCTGCCAGCTCAGGGCTTTGCGCGTCGCATCTTGTATCCCTGGAACGAGCATGAGCCTGATCGTCGTGCGCCAGAGGAACTTGTCCTCTTGAACGAGAGACTGAAGGATGTTGCGCCGAAGTGCGAGGTTCGTGCCGTGGCATTGCCGGCGCTGCATGGGGATACACCCGATGAAGATGAGGTCTCGGTGCAACTGGGACTCTTCGCGAAGGAGGATATTGCCGCGGATGAGATCATTCTGCGAGAGAGCTCGCTCCTGACGGCTACGAATCGCCTGCACGATGATCTCTGTGATGCTTGCAATGCACCTCTTCCTGATCTTTCAGCCGAGAACCCGCCAGTGGGCTGCGAGGGTGGTTGCGCCGATACAGTCTTCTGTAGCCAGGCATGCCACGATACCGCGCAGACAGTTTACCACGGAGCTATCTGCGGTCTGGAAGATGGTCTCGAGTCTATTGGGAAGGATATCCCCGATCCAAAGGATAAAGCAGATTATCTATACCTGCTCCTCCTAGGCCGTGCCCTCGCCATGTCCGCCACACAAGACGTCCACGCCCTCGACCTCCCCGAGGTCAAGTATATCTGGGGAGATTTCCACGACTTCGACCTCACCACCTCAACCTCCTCCTCATCCCCAAAAGACGAATCCGCCACCCTCCCCTTCTCCTTCCAACTAAACATCCTCCAACCAACCCGCTTCCTCGAAGAAATGGAACTAAACCCCTACACCACCCTCCCGCGCTACGACACCTGGATCCTAAACACCCTCTACGCCAAATTCCGCGGCACCGCCTCCGGCCGCCTGTCTACCTGGGACGGCGGGCCCGAACTCTGCGCCGTCCATCCACTCTGGTGTCTGGCGAATCACTCGTGTGATCCGAACGTGCGCTGGGAATGGGGTGGTGAGATTACTTTCCGCGCGCGGAATAATGAGGAGACGGCTGTTTGGTCGCGGACAAGGGATGATGGGCGGATTGAGATGAAGGAGCCCAAGGGGGGTGGGATTAGGAAGGATCAGGAGATTTTGAATCATTATTGTGATATTGGGTTGGCGGTTAAGGAGAGGAGGGAGTGGGCTTGTGGGGCTTTGGGGGGCAATTGCCGGTGTGAGAGATGTGTTTGGGAGGCGATGGAGGATTAGAAGATTTTGGTCATTGGGATAGAAGTATAGAATAGGGTTGGTTGGTGGGTTGATGGTTATTTGGTGAGATACCCATTAGACTTGGTTTGGCCTGTCAATAAATGGCATATGCATGGTATCTACATATTGACACTCAACAAATGATCTAAAGTACACAGTATTTTGGAAATAAATTCATTGACTTGTTTATGTTTCCTAGCACCTGTCCGAAAGCCCAAGATATACCCCGATACAATGTCACCCTATCGACAAACTCATGCCGTGGGACGAAAAGAAGAACAACGCTGGCAATGATACATCCGCTCATCGGCGGCGAGGGGGAGTCCGCGAGTAACTTCGACCCCGGGAGTCATCACGCGGTCTAGCAGCAGAGCGCGAACGAGATCGAGAAACAGACTTTTCTTGACCACGGCGAGGTGGAGGAGATGCAGATGCGGAAGAGTACCGTCTTGCGTTTTTAGCTGCCGGCTCACGACGAGGCGGTGATGTCGATCGAGAGGGTGATCTCGAATAGCTACGGCCTCGTCGAGTAGCTGTGGCCGGCCCTCGGCGTGGAGGGGAGGCTGATCGAGAGGCTGACCGGCGAGCTGGACTGCGGCTAGGGCTGCGCGAGTAGGAGCGGGCCCGGCTGCGTCGCGCCGGAGTGCGCGAAAGGGTCCTCGACCGAGACCGGGATCGACTGTATGACGCATCCCGTCGGCTGCGGCGGACAGGAGATCGCGAGCGCGAGCGAGAGCGCGATGGTGTGTAACTTCTGCCTCGTGAATCGGGCGTGACGGAGCGAGAGTAGGACCGGCCACGGTCCCTTGAAGGAGATCGAGAATATGAGTATGAGCGAGAGCGGGATCTGGAGTAGGAGCGGGAGCGGGAGCGAGAATAGGAACGGGATCGTGAACGAGAGGAGCGAGTGTAAGATGAAGACCGCGAGTATGAGCGGTCTGATGGCGAGCGGGAAGTGCGTGCAGGCAGAGCCGGCACGGCGGGCCGAGGAGCGTTCTTGAGATGCTCGCGCATGTCTTCCGTCAACACACCCATACCAACACTGGTGAAGTAGTTGATCGAGAAGCGAGTGTGACGCGGGTTCTCTGTCGGGAACAGACCCTCGAAGCTGGGCCGCAGTATCTCGTCTCTGAACCGGGTCTGCAGACCAGGAAGACCAAGGTTCTCTGCGAGATCCTGGAACAGAATCTTGATAAAGATACGGCTGCTGGAAGTGGTCTCCTCCTCATTCATATGGATCACCGACAGAACATGCCAGCCAATAGCATCATTGCTGAGCATGTGTCCGAAGAACCGCGCAATGTTCCGCAGGCGATTCGTCTCATAGCGGTGAATAGTATCGTAGTATTTGGCGAACGCGGCCTCGAACAGGTCAGACCAGAGGCGGTTAATCTTGGCAAACCGCTCTCCAATCAAGCCATAGAACTTGGAGTATGTCCGTTCCTGGGAGCAACACTCAATGATCATGGAAGGCAGTTCGGGCTCCATACCAGCTGGAAGGTTGATCTTCATCAGCTTGTGACAGCATTCTTCAAAGTCGATACTCGACATGATTGTCAGATAGATCGTCCGACGAAGGTTGACTAGGTCAGTGTTGGTCTGATCCTTAATATCCATCTTCTGTTCCTCGGTATCAGATTCGTCCTCGGAACTCTCGTCCTCGTCCTCGTCGTCTTCATCCTCATCGCTGTCCTCGCCAAGAATCTCAGCCTTTAACTTCTTATATTTCTCCTCGTTCTGCTCCCAGTCTGCATCGAACTTGAAAATGTTCAGAGTATCCATGGATTCGACTTCATCGTCCAACCCAATTTGATGTGTGATTTGATCCTCTTCTTCCACCAGATCAAGCTCCTCCTTGACTGCTGGGTTATCCTTATACCGGTCCTTGCGCACTTGGAACAGTACCTCGATCATGTACTGCACGCGCTTGTCGATATCGGCCTCATGAAGGATATTTCGGAACTGGTCGAAAACGGCGTTCGCGATCTGAGGGTTCATTTCCTCCAAGTGCTGTCCGACTTCGCGGGTCAGGCCGACTGCGATTTCCACGCTGTCGTCGGTGGGTTTGTGAAGCAACAAAAGCAAAATCTGCGCGACAAGCATCTCGTTGGCGACTTGATTGTTGACAAGGTGCGCAATAAATGTCGTGGACGAGATGCAAACAGCTTTATCATTTCGCTTGAACGCCTTGCGGAATTGAATAACCAACCGAGAGACCAGCAGTTCTCCAACCTGGGGCAACTTTGTGTTCACAATGGCGGTCATCGCCGCGTAGATCGGCGTAAAAGGCAAACTGGCAGCCTGCGCCTTCATGATAGAACGGCAGAACAAACCACGGCCCCGAACCAAATTCTCGCCAAAAAGCTCAGGAACGATGTACTTGATATTGGAGACATTGACCTTGTTGATCAAACCGTTGATCGACTTCTTCAACGCCTCCCACGCCATACGCTGGTACTCCTTGCTCGTCTTATCCGTGATCTGCGCCTGCAGCGCGCGGAGTCGAGCCGGAGGGATGTAAGTGCCACCCGACCGCATGTTCAAGAGCTTCTCGTACTCGGCCTTGGCCGCTGCCTGTTTCTCCTCCTCAGTCATGGGCTTGCGGGCAGCTTCCTGCTTCTCGTGCTCGCGAACACGCTCGGCGAGTTGGCGCTCCCGCTCGATTGCGCGTCGTTCATCCATACGAGGCACTTCTGCATCATCTCGGTGTGAATCACCCGGGGGTGAGCGACGACGGTTGGGGGAGGGCGATCGAGAGGGAGGCGAGCGCTTTCGAGCACCTGCGGTAGGTGAGAATGCCCCCGGGGGTGGAGTGGGCACTCGCACCGCAGACTGCAGAACAACCGGGTCTGACATGGTGAGATCTCAGAGACACCGGAAGGCCAGATGAGAGGTAGTGGTGGTGGGGAGGAAACACCGGAGGCGCGGTGGTGAGGATCTCCAACTTGGACGGAGTCGCGCAAGAAAGCTCTGGTGTTGGTCACGTGAGGAAGGAAGAAGGCCAGCTACGACGGATATTCTTGGAGGCTGGCCTAGTATTTTGCCAGCAGAATCTCATCCTCCTGAATTATACATGAACTGAGCCTACTTCTGGCCTCATTTTGATCACTAAATTGCGAGATATTCTTACAGTCCTAAATTACTTCCCTTCTTAAATGTTATTTTGACGAATATCCCTATTGTTGGAGGTACTCTGTTACTGTCGTAGTGTAGGCGGCAGATGGAAAGCGGTGTCGAAGGTGTCGAGTGTCCACAGTTGGAGATCAATAAACGGGATGAGCTCTCCTGACAGCAGCACTTTTGGCCATTCATTCCGCGACCAGGGCTCTCTTCTGACTCCCCCCATTTCATTGCGCTTGATCGCGACCGCTCCTTAACATAATGGTATGATACCAGCCGATTGAATTCTATCTCTGTCCTTAACTGACCATGATCCATTAGCTGGGCCAACTCGTGGGTTCCGCCATGCTCTTGGCCGCAACCGCTATCTTTCTTTACTACACCGCGTGGACGTTGTTGATGGTACGTGTTTACATCACTCCTGGCTCTACTTTTGATCTTCTTCTCACTGATTTCCCTTTATTTAGCCCTTCGTCGACCCCGGCCACCCTCTCCACGACCTCTTCCCGCCGCGTGTTTGGGCCATCCGCATCCCCGTCATCCTGACTCTCCTGGGCTCGGCCGTGGTGGGCACCTTCATAGGCATTGTGATGATCAACAGCAACAAGAAGAAGGCTGCCAAGGCCAAGGCTGCCGCGAAGAAGAAGACCTAAAGAACACGCGATGGATTCAAAAGGGGGGGAGGGGATAGGATATGACTGCGATCGCATGCCACGGCTCCCAGGAGAAGGGGCCATGTATCACCACCTCTTTATGTATACCCGGTCTTTTTTTTCCACCTTGTTCGCGATGGAAAAGGCCGATCAGCTTTTACTAGAAATTCAAAAAGAATGTTGCTCTTTCCCAGGATGTTCCCCGCGCATGAGCCCTTTATGACGGAACTGCGAACAGGTCCGAGGTCTGGCGTTTGAGCGGCCCAGTATGGCGGGCTCGAGACCTTGGAATGCGCGTATCGGAAGATACAGCGTAGCCTACATCCGCCCATGACGGAGCTGATTCGCGGCATTACTGTTTCTTTCCTTAGTTACTCAGATTGGACTCCGACTGCACGATGATAGGCTGCGTGGTTCATCACGTTCTTTGCAGGTACCCCGTGACCCCTCGATCCGTCAAATTACTCCACCGGTGATCCACGGAGATCCAACGATGACTACCGTATGATAGTCAGAGCCCACAAAGGATGGATGACTAGAAACGGATTCGTATAGTTGTGCCACGGTCGGTGGGTGGCCATGGATCTACCATGCTGTAAGGGCTTAGATAATCCCTTTGTCTACGTCGTTGTTGTGGCGGGCGACCTGGAACTGGGAAGTAATCACGTACCACCGGAACTTGGAACTGGAAGTGATCTCCAGATCGAGAATGACATGGGGGATTATGATGCAAGTCCCCTGGAGATCTCGTGGAGGGTTCATCAGTTCAGGTTTATAGTGGGTAATCTGTAAATAGTACTCCGTAGTAGTAGACTACAAATCATCTAGGGGGCGGGATGTGACCAGCGGGGAATGACGGGGTCAGCCTGGCAATTTGGCAGTGGCGGCTATAGCAATAATAATCAATAATGGGGAATCCTTAGTGTAACTATGTACATACTAACATACTACTAACAAGAATAACAAGAACACTCCGTAGTTGGCGCAACTTGGCCCCGTCGGTCCCTTCTCCCCCCCCCCACCCGAGTTTCCCTGCGTCTCGCTGAGTTCGGGGCCTCTGAGTCAGGTACCGCGTTCCCGACTTTACCCCCCCCCCTCTTCTTATCGCGCTCCCTTCTCCTCCTCTCCTTCTCTCTCTCTCCTGCTTCACTTGCTACTTGACCTCTGGTCGATCGATCTCCAAAGCTATTTACACTCTACTGCCCTAGGCACTTGCTGGATCTGTCATCCAGTTGGTGCTGTGTGTTGCCTATCGGCCTTATCAAAGCTTCCCCGCGTATCCAGAGCGTCTCCGCTCCAGATACGCCAGTATCCCAACACCCCTCAAAACAACCATCTATTTACGACCAACTCACACAGGGACACTGTATAGGTATGTTGGTGGAGAGCCCTTGTTTATATGCTGTTAAGTATGCATTCTAAATGAACTCAAAACTGATGAGCAGCTCACTACAGATCTGACCCCCTCTTCGTCTTACTGCAGCTAGTCCCCCCGCCTCCGTGATCCGCAGACGGCGTCAACCTCTCCGTTCTCAGACCTCGCCATAGGTCTTGAGGGCGGTCATCCCGTGCTCAAGAACTCCCCTTTGGCCTCTCTTCCTGAGGCAACCGGCTTGTTGAATGCCCCCGGCAGCCCCTGACGATTTGATCCGCCAGCATAGCCGGTCTGTAGAAGACGATCCCTCGGTAGTGCCCACCCTGTCAGCCCCAACCAACATCATTCAGGAGCATGAGCCAAGTGGAAAAAGCAAGAAGAAGAAGAATGGTAAAAAGGCTAAGGGGGCAAAGGCAGCGGCCGAAGCGCCCCCAGAGGATGTGTAGGTCTTCATACTTCCCCTAGACAGAGACCGCTCAGACTGACGCATGGCATAGAATCCCTGCGGTGCCTGCCCCAGAGGAGCCTCTCTCTTATCCAGATCCAGATCCAGATCCCCCACTGGATCATCATCTTCCTGTCACCGTAGCCTCGCCCGTCCTCGATGCGATTGCCTCAATCGAGGAAACGGCAGACAACGACCTTGCCACTCGGACAGATAGCTGGGCACAGGCAGTACCCTATGGCAAGAGTCCACCTGCAGATTTGATGGATGGAGATCTTCCCACCGAATATCCACTTAACTTTCCAACAATTCAGGAACGTGGCTTCAGTCAACCCTCTTCCGCATCCCCACCCACTCGGATGCGGCCGTTCAGCTACGGAAGTGGGTATCGAAGCAATATGCCGTCGCGCCAGCAGTCGGTCGATCGACGAAAGAGCCACTCGTACGGCAGTCCAATGAGCAACTTGGCCCCACCTCCGCATCTGCCTCAGGCCCATTTCTATGGCGCCCCAGACATCGACCTTCCCACCCAGAGCCGTCCCGGTGATGGTGCGTACTCATTCTGCGGCTTCGACACCTTGCCGAGCATGTCGGCCAAGGCACCGCGGACGCCAATGAATGTACTCGTAGTCGGTACCGACGGTGCGGTCGAGGTTCTCGCAGTTGAGGATCGTCGAAGTCGAGTGGTTGGGCAAATCAGTGGGTTGAATGGCCGGGTGCTTGAGGCGAAGATCTTATCTGGACATCAATCTACTGATGCAGCTGCTTCGTCTCACCCTCACCTCGCTATCGTCATCCATGGGCCACTTCCACCCAACGAAGAGGAAGGCCGGGTGTCTGCAACTGGCTCAGATGCGAACGAGGTCCCCCCTTCTATGGCGCGGGGATACTCAGGCGACAAGCGATCTGTGAGAGGCGAGGCTCTATTCTACCAAACCCGAGTAGAGGTGTATTCTCTCCGATCTGGTGAGCATGTGACAACCCTGTTTGCCAGCAAGCCAGTGCCAGCACCAGAGAATATCCCAGGCCTCCTCTCCTTGGCACCTGCACCTGTGGGTAGCTTGAGACTTTTCCACAGTGGGAATCATGTTATTGTCGCTTCCGGAATCAGCGGAGAGGTTTATGTCTTCAAGCATACTCCGTCGGATGGCTATCAATGTCTGGGAAAGACCTGGACTAACGTTCAGACTGGAGAAGCTCGGAGATACTCTACTTCGTCCAGTTCTACCGACGCCGATGGGTCTCACCATGACGTTCCTCGCACTTTTGCCACGGAGCGACCGTTCTTGGCTGTTCAAGGAAGATGGTTGGCAATCGTGCCTCCCTCCTCCCATAGAGCCTCCATCCAGGGAACCGTCCCGGCGCATTTGATGCACGCCAAGGCCCAGGGATTGGAGAGCCGCAGTCCGCCAACCGTGCCGTCCGTGAACTGTGCGACAGATGCAGGCGAGGGAGAGAGCTTCCTCGACAAGGTTGCCAGAGGTGTCACGCAGGAGCTGGTCAAAGGTGCCCGCTGGATGGGTGACCAAGGGCTTCAAGCGTGGAACAACTACTGGAATAGCGGGCAATCTTCTTCACCAAGCACTCCACCGCTGCGACCCACTCGAGGCCCAGACTTCCCAGGGCATGGTTATGGACTGTTTCCACCGACACATGCCCTAGATACTCAGGTAACGTCGTCGCCCGAGCCCGATGCGGTTTCGATCATCGATCTCAAGCGATTTGATGATGGCGTGGACGCCAAAGCAGCATCACTCCATCCCGTGGCAACATTCCAGGTCCCCAATGGTTGCAGTTTCCTCTCGCTCTCCCCTAATGGGCTGATGCTCTTTACTGCAAGCAAGAAGGGAGATGTGCAGTATGTCTGGGATTTGATGCAGCTTAAGCACTGTCGTGCCATGGCTTTCATGGCTGACGACCAAGGTGGTCATAGTCCCAATGTCCGACAGATTGCCAGATACGCGCGGTTAACCACGTCGAGCATCGTGGATGTCATTTGGACGGCCCCGGTTGGTGATAGACTGGCTGTCATCACGCGAAAGGGAACTGTGCATGTCTTCGATTTACCTCGAAGTGCATTTCAGTGGCCCCCGTTCCGTCGAGCTCGTCCATCCGCCAAGAAATCGCCGACTGTCGACCCTACGAGTGACGAGTTATCGAGTCAAGTGGCCGCTGGAAACCCGCTCTCTGCGGCCATGACTTTCATGGGCGGCAAGACACAGCCATTCCTTTCTGCAGTCCGAGGTCGTGTTCAGTCTACTGGTAGCGGTTTCACGCATGTGAGCGGATTCGCCCTGCCAACCGCGGCCAGCATTAAAGGTGGCAAGGTTGTCGCTGCAGGACTTAGTAAGTCCATGGGAGCAGCAGCCACCGGCACTGTACAAACCCTGCGGCATGTCGGCGAAAACCGACTTCATTTGTCAGGTCTTGCTCGGGACCCCGCTCCGTCTCGAGCGATTTGGATTCTCAACAAGGGACATATCTTCATTGGCTTGGTGGATGATGGACAGTTCAAACTGTATCGTCTAAAGCGAAGCACATCCACCAACAAGAATCGTCAGTCATACTCCGTCATTGGGACCAAAGAGGTTCAATTCAAATTGCCTGCCAATATGCAGAGCATCTGTGGACCGGCACCTCTTGTACCTTACGATTCAGAAAAGGTCATTCAGGCGTCCCTTCTCTTGCCTTCTGCCAGTTCCCAGCCTAGCAATACGGGCAAGGCCTTTTGCCAACCGCTTTCCCAGGCGGAGATCGAGACCAATACACCTTACCAACCCTTCCATGCAGACCAGCGTGTGAACCTTCACGTCTATCCCACTGACAGCAAGGCACATGTTCCCAACGGCCAGTGGGTCTTCGGTGATGATATCCCCACAACCAAGGTGTATGTGAGATCGTACAATACCAGCGGTGATGACCAAGATGGGGAGGCTGATGAGGACGCTGGCATCCGCGGCGACTCCTTTGGGGCCGGTGGAGAGATGGAGAACCTTATCACCCTTGGGAATAGTACTGGCAACGTCGAGGAAGTGGTCATCACTACTCGCCGAAAGAAGAGACACTCCACTCCCCTCAAGGCGGACGATGGATTTTTCGAAGATGACTGCGAAGTTTTGGACTTTGCGCGGGACCGGGTTTGAATTGATTTCATTCTCTTCTCGTTCATCTGGACTACGTGAGAACGGGTTTTTTTTACCTCCCTTCTCTTTTTGATTATTTCCGTGATTTAGATTTGGTGCTCGCGCGGCGTTGGAGAGTTACACCCGGAGTTTGTCCATTATCCCGTTCTTGATGCTTTCTTGATGCTTCCTTGATGGAAGCGTATCTATGAAATTGCACCACATACATGCTTGCTTATCCAATTTTCTACTTTTTCGGGGTCGGTTGCTCTGCTATTCTGTTTCCTCGTTTTCGCACCTTGCTCACAGAAACCCAAATACCCAAATACCCAAATACCCAAACCATGTGCTCCTTTTTTTTTCTTTTTTTTTATAGACTGGAGGACATGTCATGCTTTTCTGCTCTTTTTTTGCCGTCTCTTACTCTCGAGATGACCGTCTTTACCGACGACTCTTCTTTCCCGTTGGCGTTGGGACTTTGATCAGAATGATCTTTCCTCTTTTTTTGACCTTTTTGATGCTTTCCTGCGCGTCGAGCTTTTACTCTCGCTGGAAGCCCCAGAATGGCTATACTTTGAACATGAACCAATGAATTTGACCAGTGGGGCTACAACACCCCATGGTATTCAACATAGAAAGCACTTCCTCATGCACATCTTCTATCCTTCTTCCTCTATAGCTTTTAAACAGTAGCAACACTCATCTCCTCCTCCCACCACCCCCGGAAGACTCCCAACCTCTCCGTCCTCACCCTGGCCATCCCCCTCCCCGTCTCAGTCTTCATCATCCCCTCGAGCCTCTCCAATTTCTCCACAAAATGCTCAATACAATTCCCCATCTCCCATCCACTCTCCCCGGCAAATTTCTTCCCCTGCGCCCCGAGAAACGTAAACGTCCGCCCAATCCCAATCGCCCCGATGGCATCTAGTCGATCCGCGTCTTGCACGATCGCCAGCTCGGGATAACCCTCTTCATCGATCAGCCGTCTAATCAGCGCGGGGTCTTTGCATTCAGTTGTATATGAGACGTGCGAGACGACAGTTTGCACTTTGGATGCTAGATCAGACGGGGCGCCGTGGTTTAGGAGCGCTTGTTGCACCATGGTCTTCGGGTCGATTTCGGTGTTGGTTGTGCCGGTCTCGCTAGTCGTTGAGGCGAGGGTAGGCAGGTATTTTCTATCACCGATGTCGTGGAGGAGAGCGGCGAGTTTGACTACGGCTGCGTCGAGGGGTTGTGTGGGGTTGGCGGTTTGCTCGGCTGCCAGGATGGTGTTTGCTAGGTTGGCGACGCGGTGGACGTGGGCTGGGTTGTGGGAGGGGTCGTGGCCGGACATGCAGGTGTCCATGAAGGTGGTCATGGCCTTGTAGAGGGTTTGGAATTGATCGCTGGTGACATCCATTTTTGCGGGGTGGTTAGGTAGGGCTTTTGGTCCTAGCTTTCCTTTGGGTAGGTTGTGGAGAGCGTAGAGTATATATGGATGTTGGAAGATGTGCTTTTTGTAAGAGAGGTCTCTCCTAGGATATCCTCGAGTGTGGAGGTGTGGAGGTATGAAGTTCAAGAAGATATATATTGTAGTGTCTAGCGTAACATCGGCAGAAACTTCCTTCCCCGCAGTAGGTAAACAACGCGTCGGTGACTCAGTTGGCGTTGGCGGTGAACCCGGAAAAGGTCCATAGTTGCCTAACTCGAGTATAAAGTACGCATGTGGAAGACTAGTTGCACTCGAGACCATCAACTATGGATAGGTTATATCCCGTGGATTTGTGTCTCATGTACTTAAATTCCTCCCTGCATCGTCTCCCCCCTGGTCAGTGCATATTCAAATTGCTTTAGAGAACGTCCCTCCTTCGGATCATCTCTATGCTCTATGCGGGGAAGTCCACCATGTGGGGCGTGATCAGCGGAATGCAACAATTAAAGACTCGATTCGATCGACGCGTCGGGTTTTTTGTCTTTCTTTTGGAACACCGAGGAATGCTATGTCTACAAACTTCCTAAAGTAGAATGAGGGAAATAAAGTAGAATGAGGGAAATAAAGTAGGAAAAGAAACAGCGCAAGGTTGATGATGGTAGGGTTGGTCAGTTTCCCCCCAAAGATTATTATTCGTATGTCATTCACAAAAGGCCCTAAATCCAGAACCAGAACTAGGTATCTTCGATACTATCACACAAGTGAAAAGAAAGCAGTCGAGGTCGTGCCGGTCACGGGCAATTGCTTCGAAATTCCTCCCGAAAACATGTTGCCTCGTAGTCCGTAAAGGATCAATGGGTGATTGATCCCCCCAAAATCTCCATGGTTGCGCGCTTACAGAGCAAAGGCAGCCAGGACCAGGCCGAAGAGGCCAGCACCCGAGGCACCCAGCTGGATGTTGGCAGCGGCACCGGTGGACTGGACGGCACCACTGGAGGTACCAGTGGCAGAGCCGCTAGTGCTGCTGGCGCCGTTGTTGGCTGTAGAAAGAAGAAAAGAGTTAGTGGAAAGGCTCTCTGACCTCGGCTTATGGAGGTGGTGGTACATACAGTTAGAGCTGGAAGAACCAGTCTCGGTGGCCGAGCTGCCAGAGGCAGTGGTGCCCGAGGAACCAGACGAGGCAGAGTTGGTGGCCGCGGCCACAGCGCCGGTGGCAGGGAAGAAGTGCGAGCTGTAGCACTTCTGCTCACAGTCGGCGTACTTCTGGGTGTCGGCGGGGGTGCCAGTGCCCTGAGGGCAGGCAGCGACACAGCTGTTGGTGTCGTTGGCCTGGTTGTCGCTGGGGCAGGGGACGTGGTAGCACTGCGCAATGCAGCAGACGTCGTTGGCGTCACCTATGGTCAAGACGGGTTAGATATGGCAGGTGGAATTGAGGCTGGACTCCTCGGGGGAGTAGTAACTTACACTTCGCGGCGCACTGAGCCTCAGCGCTAAGGGTGGTGGCCGGAGCCATCGTGGAGGTGGTGGAGTCCGCTGCGGCAGCCAGGGCCAGCAGGGTGGAGAGGGCGATCAAGTTGAACTTCATTTTGCGTTGGAGAGAGTGGATTGAGGAAGAGAGAATGGACCGAGAGAACAGGTAGTGACTGGGGGAGCTAACGAGTGACGGAACAGGAAAGCAACGAAGGAAGAGTGTGGAGAGGAAGGAAGAAAGAAAGAGGAGAAGAAGGAAGATCAGTTAAATACGGGCAAACACAGGCACACGGGCACACAGGCACAATCACGGGGATTGAGCAGGGGCATTGGCATGTTGGACGACTCTAACCCAAACGATCCAGTCAAGTCATCACCCTTCCCCAATCCCCAAGCCTGGAAAATGGAAATCACTAACAGCCCAAGGAGTGGCGCTAGCTCTCATTCGTCCTGTCTCAGATTGACTCTGTGAAAACATCGGGACTTTTTCCGCCAGGTTCTGGTTCAAATAGGCCCCGGAGTTCAACTTGCCCTCAATTGGCCCTGCAACCAGGTCCTGCAGTCGGCAGGATGCTTTTTTACCTTACTTCCTCTGGAAAGGGTACCTACATCTCCCTTTCTTTCCTAGGAGTCAGAAAAGGCCATCCTTGGCCCCCCTTGAAGAGGTTGCAGGGAAAGGGTTGCGCTAACGACGCTAAACAATCCTGCCGCAGGACCCTGACGCCCTAGTGGATCTGTCAAATCTGGGGATCTTTTCCTCTGCGTCCGTGCCACTTGGAGCAGCGAACGAGTCCTCTCGTCGATACTGCCTTACAATTATGTATTGCTTTTTCTTTGTTTTTGTTTTCTCCTATCTACCTTTAGGATTATTGATTTCTCCACATCCCCGCCACTAGTGTCTCCCCCGACAGTAAGGGACCTAGTGTTTTGGTTTCTTGGGGTGTTCTTCGTATAGAGCCGATCGGGGCCGATCATCCCCAGCAGGAATGGTAACGTTTTTGCCGAGGAGAGTACGGAGTACTGCCAATATAATAATCATAATCATCAATCGGACCACGGTAGTCCAAAATTGCAGGTAATAAGCAATTTCAGTTACGTCCTGAGGCTAGTTGCAATGGCAATGGAACATTCGATGCCAGGTTACACCTGTATGTATATTCCTCTCCCATAAATCCATGATCATGTGAATAGCACGTTCCGCACCACAAGCTCGTTATCTTATGGAAAGGAGAAGATGGTTAAATAGCTTTGAAATATTGTCGAAAGATATCTGTTATGCAATACATACTATTCCCTACGGAGTACTCGAATCGTATCTGCTCTGTCTGTATCTGTAGTTCAGGCAAACCATGCAAACAGCCTATTTGGATCACCTGACTGCGCGACTCTTCGACGCGTGGGGGGTTTACTCCGTCAAGTCCAAAAGGCGCTGGGCAGCGCTCGATCGGCGCCATGTCCGCAACAGAGTCCGAGTCGGACTATTTCGACGATGACTTTGTCGTACCTGATTCCCCTGGCGGTGAGGTCGCCTCACCACGTCCGGCCAAACGCCGTCGCGTGCAATCGCCGACGCGCGGGAAAGAGGGCGATCGCGATGCCGCATCAGAGTCGGACTCGTTCTCCGACATAGATGAGGATTTCTCACGAAGGCGAGACTCGTCGGCAGACTACGACCAACAAGCACGATCCAAGTCTCGTAGCTTTGTGCCTAAACAGAGCAATTTCCAAGAGAATATCTTCGTTACCCAACTCACCCAGCCCGACTCGAGCCCTGAACGAATCCGCGGTCCTAGGTGGCAGAAACCAGTACCCAAGTCGCCTTCTCCAGGGATGATCAGTACCCCAAAAGTCAATGAGGCGAATCGAAATGCTCAACAGGCTGGAAACAACTATTACGACGAGGAGGAAGCCCTCAGGGCGGCTCTGGCAGCTTCGCTGGATGCATTCGAGGAGGAGAATACCATGCGGGAAGTGGCTAATTCGACTTTGCAACCACACCAACCTGCTCAAAGTAACGGTATGGCTCAAAGTAACGGTATGGGCGCCGCGATGGACGCCTCATTTGAGCTCGATGATATCCCCGATGACGCGTTTGATTCTTCTCCATCGCTGTCGCCAGTATCACGACCAACCCAACCCGCGATACCCCAGTCAAGCTTTCATCGACCCGCAAACCGTCCCCAATATATGCGACAAATGACGCTTTACGGCATGGCTGCACAGAATCAGGTTCAGACGCCGCAGGAGAGGGATTGGGCGCCACCGGAGAGAGACGAGCGTCCGACCCACCACAAATTGAACCAGGATTCATTGAATACCTGGCGGTATCCCACCAATCTGGGAACCATTCGAGATTATCAATTCAACATTGCCCAAAAGGGCCTTTTCCATAATTTACTAGTTGCTTTGCCAACCGGTCTGGGAAAGACCTTCATTGCAGCAACAATCATGCTCAACTGGTTCCGATGGACCCAAGATGCGCAGATGGTCTTTGTTGCTCCTACCAAACCCTTGGTATCACAGCAAGTGTCGGCATGTTTGGATATTGCTGGCATTCCACGATCGCAGACGACAATGCTCACGGGAGGTGCTGCGCCTGGTCTTCGTGCGAAAGAGTGGCAGTCGAAGCGCGTGTTTTTCATGACCCCCCAGACCTTGATCAACGACTTGAAGACTGGAATCGCCGACCCCAAAAGAATTGTACTGCTGGTCGTCGACGAGGCCCACCGCGCTACTGGAGGTTATGCTTACGTGGAAGTGGTTAAATTCCTTCGACGTTTCAACCAGAGTTTCCGCGTCCTGGCATTGACGGCCACTCCTGGATCTACAGTCGAATCAGTACAAGCAGTCATCGATGGGCTGGACATATCACGAGTCGAAATCCGCACAGAAAACTCCATTGACATTCGAGAATATGTTCATAACCGTGATGTCGAAATTGAGACATTCGAGAACTCGGATGAGATGATCTTTTGCATGGATTTGCTATCCACCACACTGCGACCGCTTGTCAGCCAGCTTCGAACTATGAATGCTTATTGGGGCAACGATCCCATGGGTCTCACAGCCTTCGGTCTCACCAAGGCAAGACAGCAATGGATGGGATCTGATGCGGGCCGCAATGCCAATTTTGGGCTGAAGGGCAAGGTCAATGCCATTTTCACGGTTCTTGCAAGTCTAGCGCATGCTATTGACTTGTTGAAATATCACGGAATTGTACCGTTTTACCGGCACATACTGCATTTCAAATCCAACACCGACGGTCAGAAGGGAGGGAAATGGCAGAAGCAAGTTGTGCAGGACGAGAGCTTTAAGAAGCTTCTCAGCCACCTTGAACCTTGGACAAAGAACCCAGAGTTTATTGGACATCCTAAATTGGAATATCTCAAATCTGTGATCTTGAACCATTTCATGGATGCTGGGGAAGGGGAGGAGAATGCGGACGGCAATGGCAAGCCAGCAACGAGAGTTATGATTTTCGTGCATTTCCGCGACAGCGCCGAAGAAGTGACGAGGGTGCTGCAACGCTATGCGCCCATGATTCGACCACATGTCTTCGTGGGACAGAGCTCGGCCAAGGGCTCCGAGGGAATGGACCAGAAAACGCAGTTGTCGATCATCGAAAAATTCAAGGGAGGAACCTACAACACTATCGTCGCCACATCAATTGGTGAAGAAGGGTTGGACATTGGTGAGGTTGATCTCATCGTGTGTTACGATTCCTCTGCATCACCCATTCGCATGCTGCAACGAATGGGTCGAACGGGCCGCAAGAGAGCGGGTAGGATTACCCTGCTGCTGATGAAGGGCAAGGAGGAGGATAACTTTACCAAGGCCAAAGACAATTATGAGAAGATGCAGCAGATGATCGCCAGTGGAACCCGGTTTACCTTCCACGATGACCGATCTGCTCGCATCCTGCCTCCGGGGATTCGTCCAGTCGCCGACAAGCGACAAATCGAGATACCCCCAGAGAATTCTCAGCAAGAGCTTCCCGAACCCAAGCGCAAGGGCAAGGTGCCTAAGCGGCCCCCGAAGAAATTCCACATGCCTGATGATGTGGAGACGGGGTTCACTCGAGCTTCGACGCTTGAGGAGAGCTTCGCCAAGTCGGCGAAAAAGAAGACGACACCCAAGAAGCGACCTCGCACACCCACGCCGGAGCCAGTGAATGTGCCGCCTTTGACGGAGGTTTTCCTCTCTGCAAGCGAACAGCTGGAGCTGGAGCGTCACTATCAGAATATTGGCGATACTTCACCGCAATTCATTCGCTACCCGAGAACCGATGCTTTTCCGCAATTACAGCTCGTCGCCAGACCGACTAAGATGGTGACACATGGTTCTCTGACCCGTCGAATGATCACAACCTTACAAAAGATGGACAAGTCGAGCCCTGACTGCGAAGATCGATACAAGCAGATCATAGCAAGGGAGACTGAAAAGGCTGCCAAAGCTCCTCGTCGATCGTTCTCTGGTGCTACGACGAAGCAGTCACGCCGAAATAAAGCAACGAAACCATCCCAGCGTGCTGGACCTTCTAGATCTGCAACCGGTGTGATTCCAGACTTCGCAGACGATTCATACGATGAAATCTCCGCATTGATGTCGCCCAATCTTTCCGATTCTGAACCCCAACTACTGCCATCGCCCCCACAACCTGTTCAAAGTGACTTCGATGACGATGACGACTTCGACCTTCCGGATGCAAGTGTCATCTTTCAGCCGAAGGCAAAGCCTCAGCCCCAACCCCAAGCACGGAGAACAAAGAGGACTATCTTCTCCGATAGTGACGAGTGACGAACAAAAGCCATTGGATTATCTTGTTACTGTAGCATCGGGGCTGGCATTTTGACGTCTCCCAGTAACTTACACATCTGTACATAGAATATTGACAAAGTCATAATTTTCACACCATCCATTCAAATGTTTCCTGTTCTGGATTGTAGCTGTCGCCGTAATATCGCGGATGATGCTAGTGCCACGAGGGCCCGCCGATACACCCACGCACCTCCACCCGTCAACACCGCCGACTAGTGACCATCACGGAGTATACACAAGCACACCTCCATCCCACACCATGGCTGACGCACAATTCGATAGCGCGCTGTAAGTACTTGGCCTGATAGCTCTCTCTCGCTCATCTACTCTACCCCGTCGACCATGACATTCCCAGCACGGGCAATGCAAACCCCTTCCGCAACCCCGCCCCGACTGCACCGCGAGCCCGCAAGCTGACCACCCTCACTCCCAGCGACCTGCTTCGGCGTCTGAACCCACGCGACACCAAGGCCAATCTGCAGGCCATTACCACCATCGTCCCCGATCTGACCGAAGACCTCCTCTCCTCCGTCGACCAGCCCCTGGAGATTCGCCGCTGCCCGCAGACCAGCCGTGACTACCTGCTCTGCGACTACAACCGCGACGGTGATAGCTACCGGTCACCATGGAGCAATGAGTTTGACCCTCCTCTTGAGGATGGAACTGTTCCCAGTGAGCGCGTGCGCAAGCTTGAGGTTGCTGCGAACGAAGCATTCGATGTTTACCGGGAGCTCTATTACGAGGGCGGTGTTGGGAGCGTGTACTTCTGGGACTTGGATGATGGATTTGCGGGTGTGATTCTGCTTAAGAAGGGTATGACAGGAAAACTATTCCCTCTCTTGTTGCAAGAAAGGCGCGGTACTTGGGGTATTTGGGCTGGTTGTGGCTGACTTGACTACTCTCTTCTCCAGGGGTGACCGCCGGTTCCCAGAGTTCCGGCGAATGGGACAGCATTCACGTCTTCGAGGCTACCGACCGCGCGCGCATGTCTCACTACAAGCTCACTAGCACCGTGATCCTGCACCTGGCTAATGAGACCGATGCCCTGGGTGAGATGGACCTGAGCGGTAACATGACCCGCCAGGTCGAGGCCGATTTGCCCGTTGAGTCGGACGCGAGCCACATTGCCAATGTCGGGCGGCTGGTTGAGGATATGGAATTGAAGATGCGGAACTTGTTGCGTACGTGTTTGCCTCTCCAGAAGTTTGGGAAGTATCGTAGAGGTCGTTTACTAATGTGGATTGTGTCATCTAGAGGAGGTCTACTTCGGCAAGGCCAAGGATGTTGTCGGTGAGCTGCGGAGTAAGTTACTATCATCTCATCAATTGGTAGGGTACAGCGCTGACTTGGTGCTATCTAGGTCTGGCACCGCTCTCGGAGACTAACCGGGATCGGGCGACGCAACTCGAGATGATCAAGGGCATGCAGAAGTGATCTTTTCTTGGTTATGTGTGTTACCAGGCAGGTTAGGTTGGAAGAGACTCTGGGAGCCCAATTTAGACAACCTGTTACTGCGTTCTTTCTTTGCATAGCTTCGTTCTGTGAACAGTCGTGGATATTCAATCGTATACAGTTGATATCAATATGAGGCCATGTCTTCGAGGAAAAATCATTGAAATTGCTGGATTTTCTGGGCTCTTGGCTCTTGTAACTGGGGTATCATGTAAAATCAAAAATCGAAGCCATTCTTCCTTCCGGAACATGCAAAGCCCCTCCTAATCGACTTGCATCTCCTCGGACTCACTCTCCTCCTGCTTGGCCAAGCCATTTAGTCCGTTGGGCGCCTTGTCCAGTTGCTCCACGAAGCCTCTCGCGGCTGCCCACAGCTCAGCCTCCTTGTCCTTCCCAACCGTATCCTTGCGGCTGTTCAGCCAGCTGATGTCCAGAGGGTTTGGTGCGCCAGAACCAGCCCCCGCGACACTAACAGCACCGGCGCCAGCACCAGCAGCATCGCCCGCTTTAGGGGCTATATCCGGCGTAGAAAGGGAAGCCTCTTCAAGGGCGTAAACTTGTCGACGTAGCCGGACATCGATTGAGGATAAAAGTGAGAAGTATTTCGCGGTAGCTTCTTTGAACAGGGCTTTGTGTGATTCAAGGGAGCCGTCGAATGGTGTGTCGGAGTCTGGCTTGGTATTGGTGAGAGCTTGGATGGCGAGCCCGGCGGATTGAAGCAATTTTGCTACATCCTGCACGAAACATGATATTAGCTAGGTCAAGTAAGGCGATGGATAGCTTTCTATGACCCATACCTGGTCGATCTCATTTAGCTGCCGGATTCGATCCGCAGAAGTGAAAGTTTGCGCGGGTGGAGCTTCTTCACTCATCTTGCGAGTTGGTAGATGCTAAAGAAAGCTTGTACCAACGGATGTTTCGGTGTTCCTTTTGTGCTCCTCTCTCTTGCACTTGATCTCGCGTCAGTGAAGGAGTGAAGAGAAGATTGGCAGTTGGAAAGCTGGAGGCTCCCACATCGCACGACGTCACGTGTGGAATCCGGGGAGCTTATTCAGCGCCGCGCGCGCCGACAGCCCGCCGAATATCAATTTCATCCCGGCCGTTCTCCTTCAATCTCTCCTTCGCGCCCCTCGCTTGTCGTCTTTCATCTTGTACGATCATCGGTATCTTCACCTGGCATCCTCTGGACTCACACACGTCGGTTCAATCGCTATGTCTGCGCCAGGTGGCGCTCCCAGCCCTGCGCCGCGAGGCGGCAGCATGGGACCTGGCGCAAATGGAGGCAATATGCCCATGTCGTCGCAACAACCAATGTCTGGAACTCCTGTACATTCTGCTCCTCCGCCTGGCCCACCGCCGCCACAGAGTGGTGCCATGTCACAACAGAATTTGAATCAAATTGTAAGTTGCATGTCTTGCTTTCTGTTCCCTATGTATCTGTATTTCCATGGTATCCTGTCCTGAGGAGTGGTCATGCTCTTTTTGTGGTCTTTCGAACTGCAGTTTGGTCGTTTTATTCGTTCCTGGAGCCTGGAAATGAGTTTCAGCCTGGTCCATGCTTCAGTCAATGTCTGCTGGTGCCTGCCTGGGAGGGTGTGATGATATATGGTCCATCATAGAGATGACCACGATGATGAAGACTATGAGGAGTCTGAGCGAGACGGTCTTTCAAAGGACTCTTGTCGACATACGGACGTGCCACTCGTCAGTCACCAGTCGCGACTTCCCTCGGCGGAAAGTGTGTCTGCCTTCTTTCCTGAATAGGCAAGACTTCTCATCTCTCGTCATCTTCGCGTCTCTTGTCTTCCGTCAGAACGCGTTCTGCTTTGCACAACAATCTTCCAACTTCAATTTTTACGCCTCTCATTCATATCTCTACTTCCTTTGGCTTTCTGGGTCTTGGTCAACATGACTCCACCGAAGATGCGTCGCAAGTCCCGGAAACGGGATGACAGTGATGAGGAGTACACTCCTCCGAAGTCAAATTCTTTGACTTCACCTGCAGTCAAGACTCGCTCCGGAAATCAGCGTTCCAGACCCTCCAAGGAGACCCCTCTTCCTGTGCCCCATGGGCACGGTCCGCCTACTCCAATTCCAGAGGCTCCACGAACGGCAACTGCGAGGAAGGCCCCAGAGACGCCGGGGCCTGCACCTGTCCAGAGAACCACTCCTTCCCAGTGGTCTGCCCGTGCCAGGAAGTCTGCACCTGTTGGGAAAGCTACATCGCCCGAGACTGTGCCTGGAAATTCTGGGTCGAAGTTGAAGCTCATCTTCTCTGGAAAATCTTCGTCTCTGGGAAAGACTGCATCTCCTGGAAGAACTACGACCGCTGAGAAGACTGGGAACAATGTACTCTCGGAGAAGACCCAGGGCCCTCGCGAGTCCGGCACTGACTCGCAATCTGCTTCAAATAAACCTCCTGCGAAGCCTGCAGTGCCACCTGTGGATCCACCTAATCTCGAGACGCTGCTGGAGCAGGCCTCGGGACCGGATGCCGTCCGTTTGATTCGTTGTTAAATCGATTTTGACGGCCAAAAGCTAATCCATTCTTCTACGTACAGGTCATTGATTACCTAGCCAAGAAGGGCTACAGCCGTACCGAAGCTATGCTCCGCATGGAGTCTGCCAACCAAGAAATTGATGGACGCCCACTTCCTCCTCTCGGAGAGGATGCCCGTCCCAAATTCAGAAAGGGCTTCGGTAAATAGTCTCTTCAAGTTATATTCGTCCAATATACGTACTGACCAAACTTTACAGATCTGCTCAAGGCATGGGTCGAGGAGAATCTCGATCTCTACAAGGTAAGATGGCCTTTGTCGTCATAACCCAACGAAAGCTTGCTGATCATATTCTAGCCTGAGCTTCGCCGTGTATTGTGGCCACTCTTTGTGTATTCTTTCCTCAACATGGTTACGGCTTTCTATCCTCAAGACGCAAAGCAGTTCTTCGATGCCAACAAGAACATGTTCCTACCCGAGCACACGGACGATGTTCGTAAGCTTGAGCCCATCAGTCTGCCGGAACATGTGCAGGCCAATGACACCGCCAAACTCTATCGAACCAACAAGTACCGCATCGTTCTGAGCAATCCTGCTTACACTAATCTTCTTCAATTCCTGGAAAGCAAGGAGAAGGAGGGTGGTTCCGTCATGAACGCCATTCTGAGCAGCTACTGCACCATCAAGACTATGGACCGTGCTGCCGATGATCGCTTCAGCTTCGCTGCCATGCTTGGCCAGATCGGAGCGGGTCAGACATTCCCCTCCGAGGACGAGGGTATTCCCGGTCACCATGCCGGCTCCGCATACACGGGAGATAATCCAGCCATGGCTGGAACTCTGCCGAGACTTCGGCTCGGGAAGCTGCCGATGGAGCAGACCCTGGAAGAGGATGTCCGTGCAGAACTGGCCGAGGAAGATGCGAGAGATCCCCCTGGCCCTGGTCGTAACACACTCGTCCAAGAGTTTGAGCAGATGATTAAGAAGGAGGAAGACGAGGAGGCGCCCACTCGTGCTGACATTCCATTCCCCCCTTCCACTGCTCGTGACGTCGCGATTGAGTGCATGAAGGTGCGGGAGAACCGGGATCGGTTCAGGATTCAAGGTCGCACTGGTGGTGTGGGTCCTGCAGTCAGCGTGTGCATGTTTACCTTCCACAACACCTTTGACAGGTAAGTTTCATTCCGTTTATTGCGTCTGTCAATATGAAAGGCTTTACTGACGATTCTTAGTATTAACTGTCTCGACTTCTCCGACGACAACATGCTTGTTGCTGCAGGATTCGCCGGGTCTTACATCCGGGTTTGGAGTCTTGACGGGAAGAATATCGAAGCAGCCTACCCGGACCTGGATGATCTTCCTCCAGCCAACTCTCGGCGCCTCATCGGCCACTCTGCCCCAGTCTACGCGGTTGCTTTCCCACCTTGTGCAACCAAGGCCGAAAATGTCTCTAGCGAGGACTATGTTCCGACCAATGCTCGGCTCCTCCTCTCCTCCTCGGGGGACAAGACGATTCGCCTGTGGTCGCTGGACACCTGGCAATGCCTCGTTGTCTACAAGGGCCATGATCGCCCCGTCTGGGACGTGCGATGGGGCCCATTCGGCCACTATTTCGCCTCTGGTGGTTCCGACCGCACTGGTCGACTTTGGCTGACTGACCACATCCGCCAGCAGCGCATCTTCGCTGGACATGAGCAAGATGTGGACTGTGTCTGCTTCCATCCAAACTCCGCCTACGTCTTCACAGCTAGCTCCGATAAGACCGTACGGATGTGGGCTATCACCACCGGAAATGCGGTCCGTATGTTCAGTGGCCACACGGGCAACGTGACTGCTATGGAGTGCAGTCGTGATGGTAAGATCCTGGCATCTGCAGATGATGCTGGCTCGATCATCCTATGGGATCTCGCGCCAGGCCGGCAATTGAAGCGCATGCGGGGTCACGGCAATGGCGGTATCTGGTCCCTCAGCTGGAGCGTCGAATCGACCGTCCTTGTCTCTGGTGGTGCCGATGGCACTGTCCGCATCTGGGATGTCAGCGGTCCCCAGGATGCCACTCAGGGGCGGGTGATCGGTGAAGGCGGTGCCGGTACCAAGCTTGACGCCAGCAATGCTCCTGCAAGCGCTACAGCCTCGAGCAAGAAAAAGAAGGGCAAGGATGTCGTTGTCACACCTGACCAGATCAGCGCTTTCCCAACCAAGAAGAGCCCCGTCTACAAGGTCAAGTTCACCAACATGAACCTGATCATTGCGGGCGGTGCCTATCTTCCCTAGATGGGCATATTCATCTTCCTCGGTCCTCGCACCATGTCGACCTTTTCTCTTCCACTTCGGCGCAAATACCCCGGTTTCTTCGGATACCATTTTCTTTTCTATCTCGTCATGATTGTCTTCAGAATTTTCTCGCCACCATTTCTCGTTGGTTTTGATGGCGTTATTAATCGTGAATTCAATCTTCTCTGGTGTTATGGCATGGTGGTGGCGCGGACATTTCTCTTTTTTTGTTTGATTAGCTGTCAAGGTCTTTGCTTTACTGAAGAAACAGTCTTTATTCTTATCCACCTGATGGTTCTCCTCTGCTTGGTCTGTGGATACAACATTGCGGCTGCCATCTATGGGTTCCCCCTCTTGCTGCATGGGAGGACTCTATGCTAGGGATCGAACTATCAGGATATCCAGGGCTTTTCTTCCGATCAAAATCCATATACATTGATAATGATTTCGAGTCCTCTAATCGTAGATCGCCCGTGTAGTAAATTTTAGGCGATGATTGTATCCTCTACTTTTAGACCTGGGTATGCCGTTCCTTGAGAATCTGAACTCGCTCATGTCATTGTATGCTTGCATCTACTTGCTGAGGCCTTTGTCAAAGGCGCCAGCGCCTTTCTTCATCGCAGAAGCTGCCTGTAAATCACCCACCTTGGGCGGCAGGACCAATGCACTACGATCATTCCGCCTGTAAAAATCCGCCAACACCTGCGCCGTCTTGCTCGGTTGGTCTTCCTGAATGAAATGACCCGCTTCCGGGAAGACTTGAAGTTGGTATTTGCCTATGTTGGGAGAATCATTAGCCCTCGTTCTTACCCGAAAATGGGAAGAAGGATTGTGGCAGTACCTTGCATCTGTCCGATCATCAACTCCTTATCTAATCGATCCGTTCCGGCCAGCAGTAATAGCTTGCCGCCTCGCGCGTCAAGAAACTTGCGACTCAAACCTATAAACCAGTTTTCCCAGAAGGGCTTGGTAGCGGACAGATTTGTGCGCCACACCCAGGGACGTGAGGGGTCAGTTGGCTCGGTCTCCTCGTAGATGAGGGATGGGACGGATACTCGAGCTGAGGTATGATTTCGAATTGTCCGGGAACGAGTACTATGAAGTGTTTTAGATGGATGACAGAACTAAAGCACAATTGTTAAGGGTGAGAGAGACTTACTGCCACTCGATTCCTGATGTTAGCGAAGGAAATCGGGTTGGTCGAGTGGAGAGATAATTCTCCATACTTTGGAGGGCGTCCATAGCGGATCCTATTGAAGCTGTTCAGAACCAATAATCCCAGAATTTGGATAATTCGGAGTGAATTACCTTCAACGACATCTAGCACTGCATATGCCAGTAGCTTCGAGCCGAGTTCGCCCTTCTTGGCTACATCAGTAATGACTGCACCACCAAGACTGTGACCGACGAGCACGATATCCGGGGGATTCTCCCCGCCCATCCTCGCCTGTGTCTCACGAACTACAAAGACGAGATCTCGACTGAGAGTATCCAGGCTGAGATCGAGTTCAATCTTTCCATCGGCCTCGGCCTGAGCAGCGGCTCCGGTGGAGGGACTGTCTTGATTGAGAGGTTTTGATTTTGGAGTCATTGTGGTGCGGCCATGGCTTCTTGCATCGAGGGACAAGACACCGGCTTTTGGAAGGAGTTTCCGGAGTTCTTCTGCACAGGTTGCAAATGAGAGGCCTGATGAGCCTGCACCGTGATGCATGACGAATAATGGACCTGATTCCGACGGTGGTGTTAGATACACATGGTGAATGATGTGGGTTCCGTCGACTTCCTCGGGTAGGAATAGCTCCTGGCTGAAGAAGTCTGTCCAAGACAGTGATTGATTTGAGTGCCTAGAAGTTGGTGTTAGCTCAACAGCTTGATAAACGGACTTGACCATAAGCATCATAGCCCGGTATCAAGTCCATCGGGAAGAACTCGACAATAAAGGCAAAAGACACACGTACCCGCCACCTCTTCGGGCAAATAAATTCCTCGTAGGCGAGGGCATTAAAGTCCCCGTCGAAGAGACCGAGGAGGCGGAAGAGCCATCCTCTTCGCGATGTTCTTCTGGAATATTCATTGGGTGGTACATGGGTACTTCCGGGGGAAGCTTGCCCAGTTTGGCCTTAGCAAAGGTCTTTTGGAGGTCACTCATGAGATAGATGTACGGGAGGTGTAAATGGTGTGGCCTCTGACCCGAGGTTGGATTTGGTGAGCACGGGCAATAATATCGAGATCGCTTGCTGTTTAAGCTAGACAGCAAGACATCAAATTAAAGCCCTCTGCTATGAGGCCTTGGGTGCTAGATTTGAAGGTAGCTTGAGATCGTACCACTGCACCCCGCGGCCTTTGGCGTTCACCTGGTGGCTGCGGTGGGGCCAGGGGACTACCCTTAGACACCTGAGGCTGCCTACAGCTCTGCTGACTAAGGTCTGGTTCTAGGTACCCGCCCGGGCGTGGACGGTACCTGCCCCCTTGAAGCCTCATCGTAGCATTTCGAATTCTAGCTAATGGAACAAATGTATGGATCTCAGTGCAATGCTGAGGTGGTGTACAGATAACCCTATTTTTTTATGTTTTCTCTTGGAAACAGGCGAGTTTAAAGGCCAGTCTACGATTGCGGCTTTTGCATTATGGAGATGTCTATAGGTATTGAGCTCTGTTTCTTCTTGTTTAACGCAAATATATATTAGACGTTGAACATGGCCATGGTCCACAGAGTTTGTCTCCTTTATGACTAGATAAGAATAGCCACCAAGGAGACTATCACGATATCCACCAGCTGGAGAATCGAGTCCCGGGTCGCAGAGGCAGCTCCCGTATAGACAGGACTCGCAGCGCTGCTTATGGTGGAACCCACCGCAGTACTCGCGCTAGCTACATGGCTGCGATATGCCGAAGGAGTAGTAGAATGACCGCGAATAGTGGTCAGAGTGGATGACGGGGTCTGAATGACAGGTCCGATGTACCCAGTGCAGCTAGCGCCGTACGGGCACGACTGAACAGAAACATTAGCGGTGTCGACGGCACCAACACTGCTATTTGAGCCGACACCGGCACCCTGGAGGATCGCACTACCCAACGATCCAGAACCAGATTGTGGGAGAGGTGTGGGCGCCGGGGAGACGGTGTAGACCGTCGTAGCCAGGACAAGGGTCTCTGTCGTAATGTAGGATCCCTGGGATGCAGAAATTGTTGCAGTCCGAGTGCTTAGAACTGTCGAGGTAGTGACCGATGGGGCATTTGTGCCAGCCTGGGAAGATGCTGGGAATATCGTCGTCAGATACGTTGTCCTGGATCTGGCGGGACAAGCGGTCACTGTCGAAGGGCATGCGGTGATAGTTGCAGTGTGTGTGCTGAAGATTGTGGAGGTTACACCCGACGGGGCAGTCGGGGCAGTCGTAGTACCTTCAGCTTCCGTAGCAGGGCAGACGGTGGTGGTGGTAACGACCAGGGTTTCGGTGGTAACGAATGTGGTCCGGTCCGTCACAGGGCAGTTCGGGACGGTCGAGGGACACGCCGTAATGGTGGCTGTCCGAGTTGAGAGGACGGTTGATGTCGTTTGTTGGATTGAACTACTTGACTGCACTCCAGATGGTTCTGATCCCGAGGAAAGAGAGATAGTCACCGTCAATGATGAGGATCCGCTGTGATGCGGTCGAGAAGAGATCCCCGACGAAGGCAAAATGACCGAGGATGGAATAGCGCTGCACGACTTGGTGATATGCCCGGGCCGGGAAGTATATGTCCAATGGTGATGATGGGGCTTGGATGGCGCAGGCGTCGGCGTGGGCGTGGACATCGGCGTTGTAGAAAACACCAGGGGAGTGGAGCTCGTGATAGCCCGAGAAGAAGGAGTAGGTAAGGAAGAGGACGACTTCGCCCTACACGTTCTGCTCATGGGGACATGACGAGAACGGAAGGTCCAGTGATTCTGGATGTGCGTCGATATCGATTCTGTAGACGATCCAGTTGTTGGGGGAACATCGATTGTAGAACTTCAGGTTCAACTTATCAGTTGAAAGATAATTTACCAATTTCAATTGTACAGTTAAGTCGAAGGCCTAGTTCGAAGTTCACGAACTGCATGCAACTTGGTATTCCGCAAAGATGACGCACGGCATTTGTTTCCCACAAATTTTCGAATGAAAAGAGACATGCTCCTGAAGAGAAGTATACTGATATCTCTATTGCTTTATGCGATTCGAGTCATTCTAACTATATGCTTACTTGCTTCTTCTTATAGAATCCTATCAATGGTTGCCCGGTTCCTTTTGATCAAGAACCCCTTCCCCACCAGGCAAGGGGAATGAATGACGTCATACCTTATAGTTATCTTATCAAACCTGATCTTCCACGAACTATGATCTTCCCCAGTAAGCCCCACGCTCCTTGTTAAGTTTTGAACTTTCGCAGAACTCGGCTATATCGTGACTATTATCACGATGGTCTCCTTCTGGAGTCAAAAGAAGGATGAGCCCGATAGGCCTGAATCGTCTCGCGCTCGGGACGAAGGTCATGATGGGAATGTACCCGCATCAGATCATGAAGAGCCGACTGAGCGCACAAGGTTGCTCCCGGAAAATAATGATCAAGGATACCTGAGTCCCGATGATCCAGCTGTAAGTGATACCGTTCAGTGATAACGTTCTTGAAGTCTACTAACTAATAGCATTCAGGTCTCTCCCTATAATCTATGGAGCGTACGCGCGTTACGAGGGGTTTCTCTTCTTGCACTCGCTGCTAGCTTCGTGTGGTGGACGTTCCTATTAGTATCGATATTTGTCAGTCCACCGCTGATGCACTCTCGGGGTTCTGGGTTCTTCGAATTTGCATATATCACCCTGACAGTCGGCTACCTTCTACTCGGGCTACTGTTCTTTGTCGTTCCCTCGAAACCAATGACGGTCTGTGGCATCATTCTTGCCATTCTTCTACTGATTGATATGAGTATCATCGTCGGTGTGCCGCAGATTCGTTTTGAAGAAGGGTGGGTCGGCATTGCTTCTGTCGTCTGGGCGCTTGTCATTTCCGTCTACCAGATTCTTCAGAATCAAGTAGTGACACGGGGCAAACGGGAGGAGGAAGAGCGATTGACTGGTCGTGAGGAGACTCGTCGCTCTCTTCGAGAATGGCTTGCAGTTCTTGTCGAGATAGTCATCTTGGCAGTAATGACTATTGCGACGCTTCTATTCACGGCAACTCTGATCCTGCGTGCTCGCGATGCCTCGCTTGAGCCCATTGGTAAACGATACTCGGTTCACGGGGACACATATCAGGTCCATCTAGCCTGTGTCGGGAATCGTACCGAGGATCCTAACGAGCCGACTATCCTTGTCGAGGGCGACTACGGCCCCGTCGAACATACCTTGCAACCATTCATCGACGATGCGTATCAATATGGAGCTATCAGCAGATACTGCTACTGGGACCGACCTGGATTCGGGTGGTCGGATAACGCACCATCACCACACTCAGCAGGAATGTCTGCAGACGTTCTATCCGAAGCGTTGGCCCTGGCTGGCGAATCTGGACCTTGGGTCGTGGTCTCTGCTGGTGTGGGGAGCCTCTATTCTCGACTTTTTGCCAGCCGCCATCTACTGGAAGTCAGCGGCATATTCCTCATTGACCCGCTTCACGAAGCGTATCTCGCTGATATCGGTCAACCTAACCGAGGTTTCATGCTGTGGCTACGCGGTGTTCTATCCCCCTTAGGATTGGATCGTCTGGCCGGGGCTCTTTTCCGAGGACGTACCCGTGAAGACCGAGTCATTGGAGGTTCCGCCTATCAAACGGGAAAGTTTATCAAGGCCAAACTACAGGAGAACCTCGTGGCAGTTACGATGACTTCGGCTGAAGTACAGTCTGCTCGTCATATCCAGATGGGTGCAACTCCTCTCATCGTTGTGAGCTCGGGTCGTGAGATGCGAGCAGACCCCGAATGGGCAAAGAGACAGGAAGATCTTTCGCATATTACGAACAAGTTACTATCCTGGGACGTTGTTCACGACGCCCCACACGAAGTGTGGACTGATGGGGAAGGAAGACAGGTTTTGGAAAGTCGGCTGAAGGAAATCGTTCGGGCAAGTCGCGAACACAAGTCCTAGATTGATGATGCTTGGTGAATAATAGTTATGTTCTTCCTGGTTGTGACGTCTGCGTCTAGTTTTCTCCCAGGCTATAGATATACGAATGGGCAAGATTGCGAACAAGGTAATTTCACGTGTTGAACTGAGGACGGTCGTTCGGCGCAATGGGCTGTGTTTCTGTGCTGTATTTGATCAATGCTACTATTAAAGGCAATATCAATGTGGAGATGCACATGTTTCCTTTTGTGTAGGGTATGCTAAAATCCAGAAATCCGCAGCCCACCGATGGCAGGTAGCCTTGATAAATGTTGAAGTATGGATAATAAACCTGTTAAAGCCTAGCTGAACGCTAGAAGGACTGATGTTCTATTTCTCCACCTCTCCTCTCCTACACCCACCGATACCCACTAACCGGAAACCCCCTATCGAGGATGCACTTCGAACCACAAAGAGAGATCTTTTCTTGCGACAATCGGGTGACGCCATCTGGGAAACTGCCGTTGTCATCCTAAATCTCTAGGACGAGCACGATACGAGCCGGACCGAATCTGAAAAAAAGATGGGAAGAAGATCGGACGTCGGAGAAATAGAACCAATCACTCTAGACTAGTTCCCTTGAACCTCTTAGCAAGCTGTTCACCGTCGGACTTGGGAGACACGGATCGGGGATGGGCGGCGGGTGAAAGTACCCGCCGTTTCCCAGGATGGGATGCCGGGCGGGATGCCTCGGCCGCGGTGGGCCAGGGGCGCTTAGGGGGGCGCTCACCACTCTCCTGAAGGATTGTCATCAAGGTTGCCCAGCCGGGGGTATTCAACAGCTGCATTCCATCGGCGGGGGCCTGGATTGTCGCGACTCGGCCGAGGAGCGCTTCCTCATCCTGTCATCGGAATTAAATTAGTACCTGCGAGCTATTGTGACTGCCGATGCCTCGGAGTTCCTTGTTCAAAGCATCAATCTGGCAAAACTGACCTTATTGAATGTAGACAACCCATGCAAGAAGCACAGGAGATGGAAGTCGGATACGCCCTGGATAGCCTTGTCGGGATCTCCGTGTGACATCAGTTTTTGAGCCACATGTCGCAGTTCCTGACTTTCGCCGATGACCTCGCGGTTCTCGATGGGAAATTTGCTGTTGGTGAAGAGGGGTGTTGACTCGGTGGGGAAACCGTGTGTCAGTGTGACCAGCAGGTAATCAACGGGGAAGCTTGGTTTGGCATTCTCCTGAACGCTTGCACCATACTCATTGATTTTCCGGAAGAAAACCTCAGGAATGTATCGTGTCTTGCTGCCCACGTCGTCGTCATCCTCGGACTGCACTAGCATAACGGAGGGCTCTGCAGAAGGCTCAACGATGTCGGCTCGCACCATCTCCACAGCCGATACAGTCGCTTGATATGAACTCACGGCGATGGCACCAGCCTCGTCTCCGCTCAGCACACATGTGACAAAGTCAGAGCCAAAGCGCCCCGTCCGACTCCATTTTGTGGCTTTGGGGTTCTGGGCCTGAAGACGTGAGGCGAATGCAATTTCGAGAGATGACAGGTAGTATGAATCGATGTGTCGTTTGCAAACCACAGAGCCATCCCCACGGCCCGCGTCGAGGAGATCTGTGAAAATGACTCCTACCTTCTGCAGGCCACACAGCTGAGCGACTTCGTCAACCTCCTTCTCATTATGCCAATCACGAAGTGTAACGCCGTCGATCTCGCCATTCTGTGGAGGCTCGTAAATTGCCTGGACGACTGCCTTCACGCCCAGAGGCACCTCGGCGTATTCTTCGTATGTTCCGTAGAGGAATCCCAAACGTTGGGCACCTGATTTCCGCCAAAAGTCCAGCAGAGAGTTGATCAGGTCAGGAGACGAGAATTCCACGTGGTCGACCATGCGAAACTCTTGAGGCTGTAGACTAATCGCGCTGGGCTGGCACTTTGTGCAAATGCCCTCCGGCCATTGAGGATGCCCAGATGGACAGTCGCGCTGTACCCGATAGTACGGCTCGCTGAGGGGCGGCATATATGAGCTCTTCATCTCGGGTTTGTTGGTTGCGGCATTGATTTTGCGAAGGTAAGAGTGGAATGAGAGGTGCTTGATCTTCTTCTCTGCGAGGTACTTGGCATCGTACGGCTCCAGAGGCATACAGTAGTCGCACATTCCCCGTGGCCCATGCTTGCACATCCGCTGATCTTTGTTTCGCTTGATCTTGCCATCTTTCTTATCAAGGAGATCGTCTAGTGGGGACTGCTGCACCACGTCCCACGGGTTCGGAATATCGAGTGTCGGCGAGGTAGGCTGGACGCGGATCGGCACAGTCTGTTTTTGAGGAACCGGAGCTCCATTTAATCGACGTTCGGAGGGGGGAGGTATGTGACCATTGGCGGTGCCGTTCTGTTGAGCAGCCCGTTCTCGATACCCGATGAAGAGCTTGTCGCCATGCCTGACAGAGTGTACAGATCAGTACTTGATGCCTGGGTAGCTCAGAAGAACCACCGAGATACTCACTTGAGGCCGACTTGTGCTATAGCAACTCCACTCAAGGCTTCTAGTTCTCGCTCTTCCCCGCCTGTGCCGATCGGTTTATTAGATAGGGTAATGGATGAGGGGTCAACCTCTGAGGGAAGGTGTTCGATGATCTGATTTTGAAGCAATATTAGCCTCAGTTCCACCAACAAAAAACCCAGGGTCAACTGGGCTCGCCATCACCTTTTCTTGGAGAGAAGGAAACTGGTCCTGCGGGTTGACCGTGAAGCGAAATTGGCCATTCCTGCTCTCGAATCGCAAGAGGATTGGGCGCGACGCCATCTTGGGAGGCAGTGTGTCTGTCCAGCTTGGGTCTGAGTGGTACACGAAGAGGGTAGCCGGATATTTTCAACTTAGAGGAGGAGGTGCATGATGTAGAGCGATGATGAAGGCGTGGAGCTGCCTTCAGAGCTCCAGCAGGTCACGTCACAACATGCGGGCGGTGACGTTACACGATAACCATGTATGCACGTGATATAGTGGAATTAGCCACGTATTCTTGGTAATACCCTTACTATGAACACTGTTTCGTGGAAGTTTCCAGACGAAGGAGCTTATTCACAAATTATGATTTGTATACAGTGGGACCTAGGCGCCTTAGTCGTATTGCTTTACCAATAATTTCCACTTAAGGAGAAGTAATCCGGGTTGGTGACCGAGTCCTGCAACGACATGTATCGTTACAAGTTGGGTTGATAGCATATGATCGATTTGCACAGCTTTGATAGCACAATGTGACGAGAACTTTCCATTCAGGGTGAATTAGCTTTTATCTAGGAGAAGCCTCTTATGATCAAAAGTGGTCATATATATCCATATCGTCATCAGAAATTCGAAACGCCTATGAGAACGCCCCCAGGAAGTCACAAAGGATACAAGAATAAGCACAAAGAGGAAAAGCTAGACCCCATCAGTTACATAATAGCACATTTCTTGGGCAAGCCACATGGTCCTCCTTCACTGTCCTTCTCCTTTGCTGCTTCCTGGCTGCCCTGTTGCTGCTGGACGGGCTGCTCAGGCTTCTGAGCAGCTGCACCGGCAGCGGGGGCCGGAGTCTCGGGCTTCGACTCGGCACTGCCATGCAGTCAGTTGACCTTGGCAACGGCCTCGTAGAAGGCCTTGCCCTGAGCCTCGGCGATCTGGATCTCGAGGGCGGTGGGCTGGCGGGAACCGTCGGCACCCTAGGATAATCAGTTAGCTAGATAGTTCTAAGCTTGACGTAAGTTTTTCATGGTAAGCTTACAGCGAAGGTACCAGCGCCCCAGGCGCTACCACCGTGGATCTCCTCGAGGTTGGCAAGGAGGGGGAAGGCGGTCTTGTAACCCAGAGGGACGTAGATGAAGCCGTGGTGAGCGAGAGTGCTCATGGAGGCAATGACAGTGGACTCCTGGCCACCGCCGAGGGTACCGGTGGAAACGAAGACACCGGCATACTTGCCCCAGTAGCCGCCGGAGGCCCAGATGGAGCCGGTCTTGTCCCAAAAGGTCTTCCACTGAGCGGGGAAGTTACCGTAACGAGTGGGGATACCGAATAGGACGGCATCGTACTCCAGAAGGTCGGTGGGCTCGATGACGGGGTAGCTGGACTTAGCGGGGGCGTGCATCTTGGCCAGGACCTCCTCAGAGAGAGTCTCAGCGATCCTACATTGGGTTGTCAGTTCCGAGTTGAACAATCAAGTCAGGTGAATGGATTGTCGTACTGGTAGATGGTGGCCTCGCCACCGGCGGCCTCAATTCCCTTCTTCTCAGCCTCGGCCAGCTTCTGGATGTGGCCGTACATCGAGTACTAATGATCCCGAAGTTAGTCGCGGATATCATAGGAAAGAGGCAAGAGACTCGCAGTGGAGGAATTGACATACGTAGACAATAGCAACCTTGGGAGCCATGGTGAATAGATGGACTGGGTAGTCGTAAGAGGTAGGTAGAGAGGTAGAATGAAGCTTAGAGAGAGACACGACAGAGGGAATTGCTGAGCGGGGGAGGGGAATTTAAGTATTCCAGGACGATTGCACTCTAGACTCTGACCCCACCAGCAAAGAGGGCCCCTTAACCCGCCAATGGCTTTCGCGCCATCCGAGCTAGCTACGGTATGATTCGATTAACAAAGCATAGCAAAGCTTCACGCAAGCGCATCAGTCATCGATGACAGAGCAATGCGAAATGGTGATTGGATCGGCAGGTTCCACCCGACTCCACACGGGTTTACCTAAGTTTTGTCGAGTCTGACCGATGTCTGACAAATGGATCCCGCTGCCAAGCACACACCTGTGTACTCTGGTTTTAGTCAATTTTCCTCTGTCCAGATATGCAGGTCAGATTATCGCGATGGATACAAAGTTAGGATCACTTCAAGTTCATTTAATAATTTTGAGAGAACACGTTCCCTTGTCGCTCGAACATCTTTGGTAATGATGGAGTATCCGTACATCCATAGTGGAAGCTTCACTTAGTTGATCTTGATGATGTCATTGACTTTGAAAGCATTCTTCCATCGCCCTGGCGAGGGACACCTCAGGCAAACTCATGCATACATACATAAATACATACATATAGTATATCATATCCAATCATGCTATCATATCAAGGGGTGCGCAATAATGCGACCTCGAAACGGCCGAGTATGCAGGCCCCAACCAATGAACTGTCTGCTTACAAGTCCCACCTCTGTCGGACCCAGGTAGCAAGACAAGACGATTATTCAGAGGCCAAGAACTCGCGGGTAAAAGCGACCACACTGTCCTCCTCTGTTTATAAATCCGTTTTTTTTTTTTGGTGATTGTAGTCTTATGCTAATATCCCGCTATGGACGTTTTGAATGGGTATCTCGACAACGGTCCTCAGCGACCGCCAGTAAATAAATCCAAATAAGAAAATGCTCCCCAAACACCCCCGCCGTGAAAATGCAAGGCCGCAGAAAATGTGGCGCTTTTGGTAAACAACCTAACCCCTTCCTCGGCCGCGATACCGTCCTCGCATGAAACCACCACCCCGGCCTCGTTCACTCCGCCACTCACGCTCTCGCTCCTTCTCCCTTTCCTGCTCTTCGCGAATGAGGGCGCGTTCATGCTCCAGCTCTTCCTCTGTCTTCTCCGTCCGCATCGTCGGCCGCGGGAGATTCTCCGTCCATCGAGGGTGCGCATTCGTGCAGCCTTTGCCTTCGGGGCAGAAGCCGGCAAGGTAAAACAAGCAAAGCTTTCGGCGAACATGTCGCTTGGCGCAGAGGGGCCCCAATTCACAGAATCCCCGGTCGTAGTGTTCACAAGGCGGCAGTCGGGCCTCTTCGCGAACGTGTTGATAGAGGCAGTCATCACCATTGGGACAGTATCCGGACCGGGAGAAGGATTGGCATTCGGGCATGCGACGCAGGTTGTACTCGTGCAGGTACTCGCACTTCACTCCCTTTTTACACAGACCCTTGAGGAAATGTTTGCAGACGAGCGAACCGTGTGTAGTGGATGGCGCCATTCCTGAGGCGGTGGTGGTAGATGTGGTGACTCGGGAAGGCGTGGGATGTCGATCTGGGCAAGCTGGTCCCAATGGGCAGTGGCCTTCGCCGTAGGCCTTGCAGACGGGGACATCGCTGGCGAGGCCGAAGCCGAAGCTCTTGCGGAGAAAAGGTGTAAAGGAGAACTCGTCGTAGCTGGGGTCGCGCGTGGGCTCCGCAGAGAGGACGCGGGAAGCTGCGCTGTGAACATCGGCGGTCATGTTGGCTTTTGAAGCTGAACGAGCTTCGAGGTTCGACGGGCGATCGTAGAGAAAGGAATTCAAAGGCTACCCAACTTCCTTCCAAAGGCTGAAATGTAGCAGAAAAGAAAATTTGAGGTAAGTAGCTCGCCAGAAATAATTGGGCGGCTTAGAGATGAGATCGTGAAACAAAGCGTGCACAGGAGCGGTTCTGAAGACGATCGAGATCCGAGGTAGAAGGTTCTAGCGGCCTTAGAAATCAGGTGTTTACACTGTTTGCACTAGTTTGCTTAGGCCTCTCCACCTATCAACAGCCACAAGATACCATCTTCTATCACAATTCCGAATCTAATGAGGATTTTTTTTTTCTTTTCGATTATAAGTCCGTGTGCTCATGCAATTCAAATTCTATGGACTATGAAAATGTCTGAGTGGCTGTATGGTGCTATATATCTGACGGCTTTGCAGCTCTACCTAATGGCCTATATCACCACCCGGTATTCGTCAGACAGCTGTCTTGTTGATAAAGCCGAGCTGTTGATCCATCAGCTCATGAATCATCTGCTCCCAGGGGCGCCATTTCATTCCAAGCTCTTGCTCCGCCTTGCTGGTGTCGACTGGCATAGATCCCACCTCAGCCTCCACACTGATCTTTGCGCCAGCATTGGGATAATCCCTGTGCACAATATGAGCCACCTCCTTCCAAGTCGTTCGCTCGCCGTCCAACAGGTACTTTGCGCCATTAGGAATTTTCGGATCCAGAGCTTGGATGTGTGCTTCGGCGACATCCTTGATATGCACTCCAGAGATCGGGGAACCCAGGACACCACTCATGATGGGTTGCCAAAGAACACCGTTGGATCCAATTTCCTCCGAAGATGATTGCAATAGATTATGACCGATCACATAGGATGGGTGAATCGACACCAGCGAGTAGTGCGGCTTTGCGGTCTGCCAGAAGCTCCAGGTGGCGTTGTTGGATAGGAGCTTCGATGCGTGGTAGAGTTTGAAAGGTGTGCCGTCTGGATTCTTGGGATCCTCGAAGCTTGCATCTTCGTCTACGCTGAAATCCCAGTCATTGTTTTCTAAAATAAAGAGAAGGTAAAATGTCAGTTCGTGCCGACCAATACGGGAGCCAGGAATTATCTACCTTTGATGACACCACCTTCGGGAATACCAGTGATCGGAATCAGAGAGACCACGGACGATGTGACCACCACTTTTTTGATGCTTGCGACTCGGTCCGCCTCCTTCAGCAAGGCAGTTGTTCCTTTGACGGCCGGAACGAAGTAATCCTTCTTGTCCGTGCCTCGGGGGAGAGGGGAGGCAAGATGCAGAACGTAGTCAACCCCATCCAGCTTTCCGTGAAAAGCGGCTTCGTCCGTCAAATCGGGTACAGTGACATATTCAACCTGCTGGCTGTACTCCGATACCAAGGCTTGGAGCTTCTCCGATGGCTTTCGAACGGCGACTCGTAGTCGGTAACCTGCTTTCAGAGCAGCAAGGGCTGTCGCACTGCCGATAAAACCGGTTGCACCGGTGATGAAAATAAGTTCTCCTGTCATGATGGTTGATTTCTGTTTAAACTTTGAGAGAATAGTTAATTGATGAGTGTCGGAGAAGTTGCGACTGAAGCACAGGGAATATATACATATCTGCTGTGGAATTCTCTATGCTTCTTGAATAGTCTTGGCAATCATGGAATTACCAATCCAAGATTTGATGATAATAACGAAAAATCCCCAGGCTTACACGGATAATGATCATGCTTAACCTAGTAGTATCCTACTTGGCGGGATAGTGCCACCGAAATTCTCGGTCAAGATTGCATCATCTTAACCCGAGCTCTGGTAATGAATATCGGCTCTTACATTAAGGTTAACACTAGTATGAACAATCCTGGTCCATCGGTATGCCGAGGCAAATCGTATCTGATAAGGCAGGGGATGGGCAGAGTGGCGAGGCAGATGATTGGCGGCTGTCGATTTTGATATTACGCTATCTCTCCGAGCGACTACCCCACGAATTAAACGATGACATGATTGACATCGAGGCTCTGACCAGGATGAAATTGATGAAATCATATTTCCGAGACGAAGACAGCGAGTGCAATGTTAGGAGAATACGATGCACGGTTATTAATATGAAGGTAGAGGGCTCCCTGATAGATTACTCAACTTCTCTTATCAAAGCTGTCCTTTTCTGCGCTACAAGACGTAATCTCCAAAATGCCTGTTTGGTATATCAACCATAGTCCCAATATCCTCTCAGCAGCTGAGAAAGAGCAGCTCGCCAAATCAATCACAAATATCTACATCTCCCACGGTCTACCCGCGTTCTACGTTCAAGTTCATTTCATAGAGGATGCCCCAGGCTCTGCATTCATCGGCGGCGAAACCCATGACAAATTTGCGGGCATAACTATTTATCACCTTGCGCGTGCATTCAGGAGTGACGAGACCAAGCAGCGTTTCCTCTCGCGCGTCAACGAGATTCTCCATCCTGTGTTCGAACCCAAAGGCATGGACTGGGAGTACTTCATCACGGAGGCGTCGAGAGATTTGTGGAGAATGAATGGCCTTGTTCCTCCCCAAACTGGTTCTGAGGGGGAGAAGGAATGGGTTCGTGTCAACAGAGCTGTGAAGTATTAGAGCCTAGTTCAATGTAAGGACTGGAGGGAGCCGGCTGCGTCGAATCCTGCCACTTCACTCCTGCATTAGCAAAATCCTGGGTTATGATCGATCAATGTAGATGGCCGAGAATCTCGGACTTTTGTTGTACGGTATCGCGATCGAAGAAAGAAAGGGGCTCTGTTCGATGCCCCAACACCTCCAATCTCATCTGCTGGGCGTACATTACCAATCTCGGATAACCTGCCCGGTCCTCGACACATCGCGGGGAAGAGTAAGGGGTCGACTGAAAACCCTGTCGCACTGCCTCGCCTTGCAAAGTCTCAGCCGATTGATTGGACGTGTCGGGCGATCCGAGCATAGCAAGAAAAAGCAAATATAATAGCTAGGTCTGCGTGACGCTCACGGTCTGGGCTGGTCGATGTCTCCGCCACGGGAGGCGGGAATCCCACGAGGTCATCTCCACGAAAATAACGCAGTTTTTGAGAATGTTGGGAGCTTGGGAAGTACAGATTGCCTCGGAGGTTGCCTGCGCGCATTTGGCGCCCTGATCCGCGCAAGATCGAGGTCAAAGTCCAGGCCAAGTCGAGGAGTTGAGGAACTGGGTTCGCGCCTCTGTGCATCCCCCACATGCATGTCCATCACAAGCGAATGGGCTGCCGCCTAATCGGGCTGACTGCAGCCCTTAGTCGAATCTCACCGCACGTCATCTGGGGTTGTGAGGCGCTGCCCCTGGTATGCGGTGGCCTCTCAACGGGTCTCGCGACGCCCTCTTTGTCAATTGCTGGCCTGATGACCCGAGATCTCCAGGAGCGGCCTGGTTGACTACAACCCTAGAGAGGAGGAGCCACGCTAGGCTGCGGTGGTGATTGGCGGCAATACGAAGCCAGTCCCCAGCCCCATCTCTGTTTGTGTCGTCCCATCATGCCCCATGTTTGCGGGCGAGGAAAAATTCTGAATTCTGGCATACCTCGCGCTAGGCCGAGAGCCCCGCACATTCGCACCGTGCGATCGTATCCAATTGATGGCGGATCGTTTTGTGAGGGGGGTTGGACCCGATAGGTACCCCCACAAGGTCACAGCCCCAGATGTGCAGTGTGAATCTCAATTTTAGCTAAGACCATCCAATCGTGCGAATGACAATTTGGTTTACGCGGAGAAACAAAAAGACTCACGACTTTTGACTGGGACCCGACGGAACTCAGCAGCAGCCCACGTGACGCATTCCTGATTAGGAAACACACCGGGGAGTTCACGCGGTTGCTTTTGTATTTCTTCAATTGATCCTACACTTCTGCTCGCGTGCTTGACGGTTCCTTTTTGGCAACCCACTTGATTACGAAAGCCTCTTCCATTTCTTTTCTCAGACCCGTCTTTCTTTAAAGGGCCAAGGGCTTTCCTTCTACGATCGAAGCATGTTCTCAGGCATGTTCCGCCGGCGGCACGCCGTTGACCCCGCTGCCGCTGAGTCCCCCGGTTCATACGAAGTGCCTTTGTACACCAACGCAGCCTACTACCCTAACTGGCGGATCTACAAGAAACAGCCCCCTTCGTCGCTGCGCCTGGGGTTCATCTCTCACGTATTCTACGCCTTTGCTTGGTACGTAGCCAATCACCTCTGAGGAATCGTATAGATAGGCGCGCTAATCTCAATCTGGAATCCTTGCAGGGTCAAAGACGATGGCACAATTTATGTAAGTTTGATATCACTGCTCCATATTTTCCCAATTTGGTTTATCCAGTTATCTCTAATCGGACGACCTTTTACAGCTGAGTGATGAGTGGGCCGATACCCAAATGCCCGTTGACGGCACGGAGGGCTGCCTCCGCGCTTTTGTCCAGTTGAAACAGCAATACTCTAAGATGCGGGTCATCCTCTCTGTTGGTGGTGGCGGCAAAGGTAGTGAGAATTTCGCAGCTGTTGCTCACAATCGTTCTTGCGTGGAAACGTTCCTTCGAAGTGCACGAGCGTTGGTGGACGAGTTCGGGCTGGATGGCATTGACGGTACGTTGCTGATGACCTATGACTTGATAAACTTACGGCAAGAGAAAGAAGAATATTGATGACCTATGTAGTGGATTGGGAACATCCCGCAGACCCCAAACAGGGTAAGGATTACGTTCGTCTGCTGTCCAAGCTGCGCGAAGTGTTGCCTGCTCCCCGCTACGTTCTGACCTCCTGTCTCCCCGCCGGTCAATGGGCCCTGCGGAATATTGATCTGGCTGCGGCGCAGAAGCATCTGGACATGGTCAATCTCATGGCTTATGATTTCTCTGGGCCGTGGGAGGCCGAAACCGGCCACCAGGCCCAACTCTATGGCTCGCCCATCTCAGGTTACTCGGCAGTAGACTACGTGTTGTCGCAAGGGGTTCCCGCACGAAAAATCATTCTGGGCGTACCAGTCTACGGACGATCGTTCCTTGGCAGCAACGGGCCTGGTCAGCGGTATACTGGTACTGGCGGGGAGGACGGCGTCTTCGACTATCGCGATCTCCCACGCCCGGAAGCTGAAGAATATCATGATAAAGAGGCCGGCGCTGCGTCTTGCGTGGGACCCGATGGGGGTTTTGTGACCTATGATATTCCTGCCACGGTGCAGCAAAAAGCGGAATTTGTGACCTCGTCAAAGCTGGGCGGCTTGTTTTATTGGCATATTTGCTCCGATGCCCGAGGGCCACGCAGCCTGATTGAAACCGGGTATAACACGCTTCATGAAATGTAACATACTCAGGTGGCATGATTCGACTCTTCCAAAAACAATCAGAAAAGCAATATCTTTATACCCATTAAGCCATGTCTCACAACATAGGCTTGCCTCCAGATCTACTTTACTGCGTGTTATGCTCGATTATGCACGTCTTTTGTGACATAATGACAACATTCATTGTCAAAAAATTCGACTTAGGTAGCTTGTTCAATGTTGAAACCCCGTTTCGGCGCTTTCGCGGCGAAGTGTGGATGTTTCTTCCTCCGAAGCACGAGAGAGCCGAACGGCCGAGGTCCATCCACAGAATGTGTCAAGTAAACTTTGGTGGCACCCCTCAGTTCCCCACCAATGTTCATAAGGCGAATGTACCCCGGATTTAGTCTCTGTTGGTTTTTATGACCTTGTCATAGTAGTGATCTATACTATTTTCACTGCATCGCAGTCACAGCAATCCGCCATGACACCATCACCACCACAACCAGCTACTGCGGAGAGCGGCTACATCACGCAACCGGTTCCGCTGGAGAACACATACACGACCGATACGAGTCTCCGAAGAGCGCTGGAATGTGAGTCGTTCCTGATTCTCCCAACTTTATTTTGAGTCTGACAGTTAATAGGGTATCTTCCCGCGGCCACGCTTCGATCAGCTGAACCACACTTCACGCAGCTGGGAGCTGAAGCGATCTCCGAGCAAGTGCGCGAGTGGAGCGCAGACGCCGAACGAAACCAGCCATACGTCAAAAGCCATAATGTTTGGGGTAAACGATATGACTATGATCGCCTCATCACCACCGAGGGCTGGAAGCAACTAGGTAAATGGGGAGCCCGTCATAGAATTGTTTCTGCTGGATATGATTCTACGTTGGGTCTGGATCGAAGGACAGTTCAATATGCACTGTAAGAGGCACTTACCCCCTTGAACTATTGAATTGGTGAGAAATCGACTGACACTGATCTAGGAACTATCTCTATTCTCCATCTTCGGGGCTCTATTCTTGTCCCATCAGCATGACCGACGGAGCCGCCTTTATTCTATCCTCCAGGCTCAAGACGCTACCTCCGACTCATCCATTCCATGCGGCATATAAGGGACTGATCTCGGAGGGCGATGACCACTGGACCTCGGGACAATGGATGACGGAGCGCGCAGGAGGAAGCGATGTTCAAAACACCGAGACCTGGGCAACCTATTCCCCCCTGCCCAAGGATTCAGGCGTCGATCCCCTCGGCGATGGAGACTACCTGATCAACGGCTTCAAGTTTTTCTCATCTGCGACCGACGCTAATGTCGCCCTTCTTCTGGCCAAGACTCCCTCTGGCAAACTGAGCACATTCTTGGCGCCGTTGCGAAGGACGGTTATTGGAAGTGATGGCGTATCCCGCCAGATCTCGAACGGCGTGAGAATTCATCGGCTCAAAAATAAGCTAGGCACGAAGGAACTACCGACCGCCGAGCTGGAACTAAAGGACATGAGAGCACATCTGGTCGGAGAACTTGACCAGGGAGTCGTCACTATCGCCCCTCTCCTCAATGTCACCCGCATCCACACCTTTATCGGCTCCTTGTCTGGCTGGCGCCGTGCCCTTAGCATCACCAAGAGCTTTGCAAAGGCACGCACTACCGTGGGCGAGCCTCTGTGGCTCATCCCTATGCACCTGCGCCTTCTGGCAGATCTGGAAGTCAAGCACCGTGGTGGCATGAACCTCGCCTTCTTTACCATTGCAGTCATGAGCTTGGTAGAGAACAGGGTGACTCAACCTTCGGAGCACGCTCACCTGCCTCGTCCAGGCCGAGAAGCGAACGTGGTATTCCGCACTCTCACAGCCACTGCAAAGGCTGTGGTGAGCAAGATGTCAGTGCTAGGTATCCAAGAATGCCAGGAGGCTATGGGTGGCGTTGGTTATATGGACGAGGCGGATGAGCCCGAATTCAACATCTCCCGAATCCTGCGCAATACTTCTGTCAATTCCATCTGGGAGGGAACAACGAATGTCCTGGCTAGTGAGATGGTTCGCTTCCTTCTCAAAGCCGATAATCTGGATATCTTCGCAGCATGGGTTGACCGCGCGTTGGCGTTGATTCGTACCGAGACGCTTCGGAATACTCTCACTGCCGCGTGGTCTGCTCTAAGGGCGCGTTTCTCCACGAAGAACCAGCTACCTACTACGATTCTCGCCGATGCGCGTCGATATATGTTCTCCCTTGCGTGGATTCTATGTGGCATACTCCTGGCCATTGATGCTGAACGGGACCAGGACCCTGTCAGCGTAGAGATTGCGCGGCGGTGGATTTTCAGCGCTGAAGGGGGTGTTGGAGACATGGTATTCCATGATATAGTCACAGTCCACAGAGATGCGACTCAAGAAGATGGGGAGAAGCATCTCCAGTGGGATTGTAGAATTGCCTGGGGTGTCGAGCTTCCGGTTAACCGGGCATCTGGGCATCGGTCGTTGCAGAAGGCGAGCTCCAAGCTGTGATCAATGTCTCGGATTTTTAAGACATAGTGTATAGCAAATTGAGGAAATATCTGGTTGATAATTTAATCTTCGATGCTTGAACCTTTAAAACCGAAGGATTGTCCATATGCTCAATCTCATATACACAAATAAGACTAGTATGGCGGAGGACAGCAGACACACTATACAAGATTATGACGAGGAGAACCGACAGGCACCTTTGGAAAAGCATTAGAAATTGAGATCAACTCCATGAGAATGAGAGAGCAGATCTTGGAATGCCGTATTGTTGATCTCGGTTGGACTAGGTCTGTTACCCCAGGTGACAAATGGTACCAGGTTGGAGGCCTGGGGAGATTACTTGGTCATCAAGTGGATTTTCTTCAACAAGGTGGATACAGCAGGCCACAGCAACATCAAACTAAAACAGACCCTCCGTCTTGGCTCTCCGTCTTTATATTCCGTCTTCTGACAGCTGTGGGGCCAGGAACTCGTAAAGGTTCATTCAATTAGGGGCTATAATTGTAATTCCAACCAGGATTCTGAGATTCCGGTTGACAGAGATGATCCCAACCGTTTTGATTACCAACAGCGCAAGGTTATCATATCAGACTGGGCCTTCCGTCTTGGCCTTCCGTCTTGGCATCCGCCAAAGGACTATTTCTTAGGATTCAGCAAATCAGCGTGCTTTGTGGGGGGTTCCAAACTATTCAATTGGCCTATTCGACCAGACACAGCAATTATACCTGGTTTTTACTCAAACTTGTCGATGATCAGGAATTTCAAAGTACAAAACACCGAAGCTCAAGACATATAAATTCGCTGTCCCTATCGCATCGTTTGTCGTGAAATCCACACATTTTCGATATTGCATACCAGGCTTCTTCTGCCCAGACTCTACTTACGACCATCTTTTATCATGTTGATTCTCATTGCTGGTGTAACGGGTAACCTCGGGCAGCATATCGCCCGTGAAGCGCTTCAAAGGGAGCATCAGGTCCGAGGCCTGGGAAGATCTCTTGGAAAGCTAGATACTAGCATTGCTACCCAGCTTGAAAGCTTTGTTGTCACTTCATCTTACTATGATGTCCCTGCCCTCGACCGTGCGATGGTGGGGGTTGATGCGGTTGTCTGTGCCTACTCCGGTAGGCCAGAGCTGGCGCTTGATGGGAATCTTCTACTTCTGCGAGCGGCCGAGCGCGCCAATATCAAGGTATGAATCCGCTAGTGAAGTGTTCATCAGATCTCTCTGGGAATCGTTAACATAGTTCACAGATATACCTGGCTGCTAGCTGGAACGCAGACTGGCGTTTTGTGAAATTTGGAGATCATGAAAGCTGGAATCCATTCCACTCCTTCCGGCAACAGGCTGCCATCACATCAACTATAAAGCCAATTTGGGTGTTCACTGGCGTTCTGGCGGAAGTTTTCTTCTCGGTACCCGGACATGGTGATCTCTCTCCCAAGAACCATGGTATTTGGGATCCAGTCGCGAAGTCAATTGATGTCTTTGGAACAGGGCGGGAGAAATTTGATTGGACAAGTGAAGCGGACGCAGCGAAGTTTAGCATTGCTGTTCTTGAGTCCCCAGACGCACCTCAGGGTGGATTCTATTCAGTTCGATCGGGCTGTCATAGCCTTCGCGAAATCAAGGCCACATACGAACAGGTTCGAGGATCCGAGGTGAAACTCATTGAGAAAGGATCGGTGGCAGAGCTCGAACGGACTGCTCTGAGAGCACGCCTCCAGCGCTCTCTGCTGACCTTTTGGGAGTATATCGGGTATTTCTATCAGTTATATACCATCAATGGCTCGGCTGCGCTGCGCAACTTGGACAATGACCGGTTTCCACATGTCAAGACCACTACCTTGGAAGAATTCTTGCAGCAAAATCCCGAAATATAATTTCGGCGATATTTCAGACAGCAGATCCACCTTTTCAGAGTTGAGTGCCGTGGCAACATATAGCACAAGGATCTTGCCAAGTATTTTCTACAGAGAAATGGTTATTCGTAGCTTTACATTATTGAAGCTTAAACTTCTTGTGCATGTTTTTAGGTCCTGAGAAGTTTCTCAACTCGACATCAGCGTCCCTTAAAAGCTGATTTAGAATCGTCCCGCAACTATGTCAGATCCCAACAAAACGCGCGATCCTATTCAATTCAACAATGTACTCCTGAGCGGCCTGAGCGGTAGTTGGATGAGTTGAGTGAACAGCGAGTTCTCTGGCTAAGCAGAGAGAAGCGTTGCTCAGAAATTTCAAATCTTCGGCCTTTTCAGCGACTCGCGGATATTTGAGGAGATTGCAGAAGATTGCCGATAGAGCGGTTATTGGGTACAAAAGGACAAACCTGCAAAGTTGTTGAGCTAAGAAAGATCGAGTCATAGTAAGCATCGAAATATCGACGTACCAAAAGAATTCCTTTGGAAGAGCACGTTTCACGGCTCGCAGAAGGAGAAGTAAGGACCGACTAGCTTCCAAAGACAGTTCTTTACTAGAATAAACGCCACCCCCAATGGCTCGGAAGCTTCCGTTCACCACTCTGCACCGATGGCTGGCTTGATGAATCAGCGCAACACAATGGTGATATTGTAAGTGCAGCATAATGCAACGTGTATTAACCACGGGTTCTGATTGTGCTTCATTTTGGAGGGAGGCTATTAGCATATCAGGTGCCGAGAGACAGCCTTTCCACTCCTCTAGATCTCCGTCCAATTCCCGGATGGTCTTCAAAAGTTCGGCATCTGATTTCCTCAACGCACTTGCCGAATAAAGTGTGCGGTATATTCTCGATATGATTATGCTCAATCTGAGATCAGTAGGGAACAGCAGAGCTCTCACTTCTGTTCCCACAGACGGCAGGGGTGGTATATGATCTGCTGACGTGGAACTTCCATACCCTGTAGGAAATGTGAGATCACAGTCATTATCTGCGAGAGATGGAGGACGACCCGTTCACAAAAATAACTCTTTATCGATGGCGTAGCAAATCCAAAAGAAGTTCCGGAGGTGCAAATCTGCTCGGGAGGGTAAATAGAAGTCTGGTGGTAATGTTGCTGGCGCTGTTGCCCGGGAGCAGTAGTTTCCCCCAAGCATGAAGATCATTCGTGCAGCATTGCTGATGAGGATATCGACTAGTCAAGAATCGCCAGAAAGTGTATAGTAAAGAGACTGACGACAGTTGGCGGTCAGTATCCATTTCCGTGGAATTTAGGGTTATCTCCCGATCAGTATCTTCCTGGGAGGCAGCACAACCGAACTTACCAGCATGAGAAGGCTCTGTAGGCCATCCAAAGTTGGCGTCTCCCGCAGAACTTCTGGAAGCACCCTTAGCACCTCTGCCGCATATGACTCGCCATCAATAGAGTTGTTCGGTTTCTTTCCCATGTTGATGGCAGAGCAAAATGCAAGGAAAGCATAGATACAGGATTTACTAGCTTTCTCGATTTCTATACCATCGGAACATCCCGCCTGCATTTGATGATACGCCTTGCTAATCGTTTCAAAGTGCAGAATGGGATCGATCAAAGGGAATACAAGGCTAACTGTGGAAGTTTGGTAAATGGCCGTATACTCCTCAGTGATGTTTAGGCCCGGTAACTCAACTGGGTGTCGTAGCGGTCGGTCTAGGCGCCAACCTCGCTTGTTCTGCCATGGAGGTATGGAATAATGGAGAGAATCAACAAAGAGCTTTTGTCCAGTGCGGGACTCCACCCATTCCTGGCCTCTGCAAGAGAAAAACGGTATGCCGTTATATGAGCTGATCAGTTCAAGACTATGCGTAGGAAATGATACCATGTGCTGATGGTGCAGTGTGGCTTCTTCTGACATGAGACTGTCAGCGGAAGAAGCATTTCCAGCCCCAGCTCCAGGTTCACGTACCAGGTTCCGCGACAAAATTGCCGGCGAAAGGATCCTCAATTTCATTAATTCGCTTGGCGACGACGCAAGGCCCCGGCCGTGGCCTAGAGTGAATGAAGTTGTTAGCAAAGCCTCAGCCTTGTGAAAGTATCCGGGAATCCAAATTTCACCTTATCGTCTCTTCCCTTAGCGGCTTCTGAGACCGAGAAAAGGTACATGAGACATTATAATGGATACACCAGCTGCAACGCGGTCTCGCAGTGTTGCACTTTATCTACCGCCGCCACCTGCCCGTTAGCATGGCTGATGTTTCAATAAGTGAGTCCGAAATCACCTTTCTCTTGTAGCAGGAATCGCAGGCCCAGGACTTCATCTTTCGCATTAAGAACAGAGATCAGGGACAATAAAGGCACCGAATTAAGGGTATCAAGTCAATAAGCCTAGTTTCGGTACTTTATCACTGAGGAAGGTAACGGCTTGGCTAAGCGTGTTTGAATATGACCATCAAGGAAAGATAAACAAAGAGGTTGCCTTGACTGCGTCATCGACACGGCATTTCGCTAGACCCGCGTATTTTTCCTGACTTCCCCGGAATTGGAAGTCTAATCTTCTTGCTTAGTCAAGTGGCAAGAAATACAAAGCCACCAACCTAAATAGGAAAGAAGCAGAAGACTATGCCTGAGGCTTGATTTCACCGCCCTCTCTATGTCCAATACCATTCATTCAACAAGGTCATCTCATCTACTCTTTGCATCGGTCGACGCCGACCGCACGATTCTGATGAATCAGTTTTCTTGTTCGTGATTGTGAAGCCCGGTCAAACCTTTAGCAGTCAACTTGCGCTTGAGCTCAAGGCTGCGATTCGAAAGGTTTTAAGTAGCAAGCATGTCCCACGATTCGTGCTTGGCGTGGACGAGATCCCTATGACAAATCTGTTATTTGCTCGGGAGAACTGCCCAAGGTCATCAGCAGCACGGTCGCGAACCCAAAATGCCTAGAACATTTTAGGCAGTACTACCATCTGGAAGCTACCAAGGGTAATAGAGGCAAGCTATAGACGTGGAGGGGTTTGTGGCGCATCTTAGACCCTTTGACCGTTGATCTTCTTAATCAGCAACAATAAATCTCACCTGGTCAATAAAAAAGAGCGCAAACAAACACTAGGCTATTCTTCTTTACTAGAAATTGATGTAACTATTTGACCAAGTCCATCCGATCAAGACCCTGAAACATAACTGGCGCACGTGGGTGGCTGAGCACTCACTAGCGCGACATTCTAGAAGGAGGGGTCAGCTTGCACTTCATCAGGGATGTGTCTACTTCTAACACTTCAGCCTGATTTTAGATCGATATCATCAAGATAAACATTAACAGAAAACATGGCCGACGACAAACTTGACCTGGAGCGTGTCAGAGCGGAAGAAGAACTAAAGCCGTTCGAAGAGAAGTTGTTCATCATTTTGCATGACCTTCTTCAACCAGCTCCGATTATTGAAGCCGCCGACGCAGCTGCAAAGATAAATGATCTCTTCCCTTCAAACCAAGACGATTCCGAGGCTCCAGTCGATGAGAATGATCCTGCAGCAGATCCCGATGCCTTCTTGTGGTCCTTGTGGGGTCTGATCATTCAGGTTATGAGACTGGTTCCTCCTCAACACCCGGGTCAAATACGTATGATTTCTTTCCTGCAAGCCTTGGGAAAGATACCGACGAGCACACTTGATATTTGGGGTGTAAGTGAAGATCTATCTGAATGTTGAGATTTCCTGAAGCTTACAAGGACAATAGAGCGAGCAGAAGCTTTGGTCGGATTTTCCCATTCTCCGCCCTTGCTTGAGAGACCATTTGGAGTGTGAGTGAAATAACCCTTCCAATTAAGTGTGTCTATTATACATACTCACATATAATAGATATCGGGGAGCCAGATCCTGATGGAATCTCAGAGTGGATCAATCAAAACTCCTTCATGGCCCGAATCGTGGGCAAAGAACTGCTCAGCTGGGACACGTTGATCATCTGGATGTTGCGAGATGCACTGGAAGATGACCTGCCCCAGGAGCAAATCGTTCGAGACTGTTACATCTCTGTGGTCAGTGAATGGATCACGCATGCTGGTCAGACTATCTACAGGCAATTGAGCGACAAAGAGTTGAGCGAGCAGCAAAAGCGCGTCACCAGAGGTGGCAAGCTTTATCATGGGAAAGCTGGGTTATGCGCTGAGAGATGGGAGTTCTGGAAACAGCGAGCCGGGGAGATTAGCAAGCATGTGTCAACAGAGCTGCAACCTGTTGCGTTGGATGTGGCGCAAAGAATGGGTGAAATTGAAGAATTGGCTCGGATTGAGAAGGAGATGCGTGGATGATCTTATTATGGGGAACTTGGCAAACTTATGATACTTATGACATGCTACGGACTTTAGTTTGATGACGGATTAGCTTCTCTTTTTTATGAATAGATGAGTCGTCAAGGTCTTCCAAGTACTAGTTTATCCGATCAGCTATCTACTTGCAGGGCATCACAAATCACCGGGAAAGTTTCCGTACGAATTATCGCTCTAAAGATAGTGCTGCATGGCTGCCACAGGACTTAGCATAACCGGACAGAATCATTCGAAGACGTGTGGACTCGAGGGGAGACTTCTTATATTCTAATATACACAATTATATGTTGAGCAGCCAGGAGCCACTCCAATCAAAGCCAGACCCTTCCCAATTACTGGTGAAAGGCTCCATACTGGTATCGAGAGCCGGAAAGCCGAAATCATCGGCCGTCTCATCCGGCTGGGTATTGAAGGATTGAACCGCCTCATCCGAATCTTGAACCTCGGCCAATGTACACGTAGCTGTAGTTGCCGGGATGGGAGTTTCAGGCTCGGCAGACTGCCCAATCAAGCGCCATTGCTTGCACAATCTCACGTCGAACCCGTCGAAGAAAGAGGCCGTGTCAAAGTCGAGTTTGGGCGGTGGACCATCTAAGGGTCCTTGTTCTCGGACTTTCTCGGTCAGTTTATTCAGAGCTCGTAAGGGCCCGACCGCAGAGAGCCACCTTTCGGATAACTTTTGAAGAGAGAGCTTGATGACTGTCAATTCATGCTCGGCTGTGCTTTGTAATTGGGAGTAGCGCCAACTTGAAAGTAGTGACAACCCGCTGCACAGTGGATAGAAGGCGTAAACGGGCCCTAGATAACGAAGCTCATCGCGGAGAAGGAATTCTTCGTAGATTCCTGCGATAAATGATGATGCGACCAACGACGCTGCAGGTGGCACGCTGTTTGGCGTGGGCGAGCGATGAAGGATGGTCAGTACGACGAAGTACATGACCGAGAGTTGTTGGACTTCCAAATGCGAGGTTATAGCATCTTCTTGGAGGGTAGCAGATGAGCGGAGCTTGGGGATGACCTGTTTGGCCCATCTATATATAGCATTTTCAAGATCGACCCGACGCTGCCGGGATATCTCTCGTCGTAGATAGCACTCCACGGTATCTCCCAAGTGGCATGATATTGTGCAGTATGCCAGGAAGAGCTGTGCCTGGAAGTCCTTCACGGGAAAATCGTTCATAGAAGGGGGAAGAACGTCACTATCTCGGAGATTGATAGTGCGCGGCCTGCCCACTCCAACCGATATGACATTATCCCGAACCTGTAAAGATGTCAGACACCTGTGAACACAAGGTCCAGGAGTTATACTATTGCTGGGTACGCACCACGAGAGACCACCATAACCGTCGGCGAAGACCCCGGTCCTTCGCATTAGGCGGAGGTTCTTTATGAAGTCCAATCTGGAAGGCCATTGCTCCAGCCGTTCGAATCCAAAACCCACTTGTGTCGGTCGAGACATCCTCGGGTCCGACTGGATTATACCAGTGCAAAAGACAAGCCGCCACGATTGAAATCAGTGAATTATTGCGACCGCCAAAGAAAAATAGCAGTTTCGCACGCCGATAGAAGACCTCACTCGACCCGTACTCCAAATGAGCCTTGGACACCCTACTTCCAGCCAGGAAAATCGACTGGAGAAGCAGCATTGACGGTGGTGTGCTATGGTCTAGCCACTTGGGGTCAACCACCGGCGTCCACGGCAAACAATACTTGGTAAAACTTTTCATCAATTCACTTTGGACCGATAATGGCGGTAATTCAAATGCGCCTTGCTCGCGCAGCATCTGGAGATCCGCAGCCGATGCCTTTGAATTGGTGTACGTTGTCTCGTGGCCCGGCCTCACCATGTTTTCGTCGAAAGGCACACTGCCGCCCAAGTACTCGCTCCGACCACGGTAGCTTTCCTCTTTGATGAATGGCTCGCCATTACTTGCAGGGAGAGCTGCGGGTTCGCCATTATTATTAGCTGCAGGAGTTGCGTCGTCTCCAAAGGACGATAGTCGCGGTGGTGCAACTCCACTTTCAACGGGCGCGTCGGCGGGAATCTGCGAACTACGCCGACTCACTGAGTCACTGTTGAGTACGCGCCCTGGCGACAGGCTATTGGTGAACCTCTTGCGCTTCCGTGTATACGGTCTTTTGGCGTCAGCATGTACGTCAATCTATGAGCAAGGGCATTCTACTTACCTGCACTCTACATCCGACTTGGTGCAGTTGGTGCAAGGATTGTGGGTCGCCAAATCGCATCTCACCTGCAAATCGTCAGTCCACCAGCAGACTTGATCGACGCGGAGGTCAATGTGGAGATAAAATGGGCCCTTCCGCTGCAGCTTCGGAGGTAACATACCTTTCTCTTGTGGCAGATGATGCACGCGCTCGACATGGCGGTGATCGAATGGTTGAAAGATGGCAAGTGTGGGGGTCAAAAGCCGAGGCATCTCCTCTCTGCTTCTCCGAAACCCCAAACTCTGTCTTCTCCCGCTTGTTGAGCTCGCCATCTTCGCGATGATGTTGATGCTAACCATGTCCATCCACCATAATGGCAGAATCACAACTGGTATTGACTGATACTACTTCCAATCCTGGAATCACCATCATCACCATCAATCGACCACAGAGAAAGAATGCAGTGGATCCTGTGACCGCAAAACGGCTATACGAGGCCATCCTCGCCTTCGAAGCGGATGCGACGCAGAAGGTCTGCGTCCTGACGGGGGCTGGAGACACATTCTGCGCTGGAGCCGACCTGCACAATGTCGCGCAGAAGACTGCCGACTCGCCTCCAGCCGAGAATCTTCAGCCTGTCAATGATCGCAACTTAGGTCCAATGGGCCCATCACGGCTGATCGTGCAAAAACCGGTGATGGCCGCTGTGGCCGGATACGCCGTGGCGGGAGGACTAGAGCTCAGTCTTCTTGCGGACATGCGCGTCGTTGAAGAGGACGCGGTCTTTGGCGTGTTCTGCCGCCGTTGGGGCGTTCCCTTGATTGATGGAGGTACCGTCCGTTTACAGGCCATCGTTGGCCTGGGACGAGCTCTCGATATGATCTTGACTGGTCGTCCCGTCGGGGCCCAAGAGGCTCTCATGATGGGGCTTGCCAATCGCGTGGTACCAAAGGGACAAGCTCTCCAGCAGGCACTGGACATTGCAAAGCAGCTCATCGCGTTTCCGGAGCTCTGTATGAACACGGATCGCCGGTCTGCCTACTATAGTGCCTACGAGGCTTCGTCTTTCCAAGATGCTATGTCTCAGGAGTTCAATGCCGGGGTCAAAGTCGTCTCGAAGGAGGCAATAGCAGGTGCTGCCAAGTTTAGTAAAGGGTCTGGTCGACATGGTAGCTTCAAGGAGTTCAGCAAGCTTTAATTTGTGAATATGCAAACGTTGTCTATGAACACTAAAGACTTGGATGCCCCTAGAGCTAGGGAGCAGGCAGGGCTTATCAACCAAGATCAAGTCATCGTAGACAAGATCCATGAAATCAGCAGTATCCAGAGTTGAAAGCATTCAAGTGCAGTGTATTAGAAAAGTTCATGTGATTTGAAAATGGTAGTATACATTAAGTGACGAATTCTCAAATGCGAGATATACACTTTAGACCGCAGCCATGAGAGAACAGAGTCAATATGCCTTATGCATGGAGGGCATCCTCTGAAAAGTACAAAAGCCGCACTTCAAGATTCATACAATTGATCTCTAATTAGTCTTCTTCTCCTCCTCCTCAGCTTGCTCAGGTGCAAACTGGACCCGCTTTCCATAAAGGAGCGGTGTCCGAGACACCAAGGATCCAACGGCGTACCCGATGTACGCGCCAGTCAGAATGGTAATGGGAAATGCTTGCCATGGACGGTCCCTATACGATGTATGTTAGCAAATAATCCTCTGGCTGCTCATTACATCAATCGACAGCGTTTACCAGTCCAGCGGGATCGGAATAGCTCCGAACCAAGCGCCTAGGCCAGTACCCAGAGCGCTACCCCAGACTGCGTCCGCGGGCCGGGCAATTCCCCAGACCTCCTTCCATACCGAGCCTTCCACACCGTGGACATAGACTAGTCCAGTTGCAGACAACAGGGCCATATGAGCTGCACAGAGGATCGTCTCGGCATTGTGAGTGGTAAGCGGGGCGCCGAAGAGAACGAGGAGGACGGCGATTAGAGGCGTGGCGAGAAGTGATGTGAGAGCGAAGGAGAGAAACGCAGGCTAGGGATTAAACGTTAGCAGTGAGACAAACCAAATGGAAACCGCCGGAAAGTATGTTCATACCATCAACTTCGCCCAAACACACCCCCAAGAGCTCTTTCCCGACGAGTGCTTCCGCCGATACCCAGGCTTCCCAGGGCGAAGGGTAACAGAAGGCCCCGAAGGCGACCGAGGAGCCTTCTTCTTATCCTCATCAGCTCCCGAGCCCGCCTCAGTCGATGTCGACCCAGCTGGCGGGAGACATAGCATCACATAGGAGATCTGCAAGGCAGCCAGCCATGGCAGATCCGCAAGGAGCTCCCGCACAGGGTCAGCGACCAATGCCTCGAACCGATATGCATATAGTCCTAGCAGGACTGCTGGGTGCACGTAGGAGTAGGTCTGCGCGAGCTGGGAGGGGAGGATGTTGATGGGTGGAGCGGAGGGTTTCTCGGCGGGGGCTTGACTTGGTGAGCCCTGGATGTTCACGGACGGAGGCGAATTTGGGGAGGCCATAGTGGGCGCATTGAAACTTGCGCTTCACTTTGGGGGATTTCTCTTTTCTCCTTGTGTCTTTTCTGGAGCTCCGGCTGGCTCGGAATGGAGATGGGAAGGGGCCCTCCATGGAAGTGGGTACATTTGACATATTTGCATTGTTGTTGTCGCCTTAATTATCAGGCGAGGTTTTGCTCAATTTACGCTACGCAAATACTGGCCAACTAATCATACACTCCTACTACTGTAGTAAGCTATTGTCGTATATGGAACATGAAAGAGATTAGATGTGCTCATGCTCGAGTGATAACATTCCCTGAAGCAGAAGGAGCACTAAAAATGAGTATGAAGACGTTCACAATGGCGTAGCTATCTCTTGGACCCACGTCCTGCTACCAAAGAGTGCTAGAAACATTGCTAGAAAAAGGGGTAATGGGAGGACAACAAAATGTCTTCATAAAGAGGCAAATTCTTATTTAAAAGTTCAGAGCTGGCAAACCCCTCCCTGTGTTACCAACCTTGATTCTAGGCGATATACATCCAATCCAGTCCTCTAGACCAAGTAAATAATCCCCGACAAGGAGAACGACTACGATGAAACAATATGAAATTCATAACTAATGGGTATCATTACCTTAACATAGGGCGGGCTACTATGAGACCGAGCCAACCTAGCGTAAACTAAACATCATGCTCTTAGCCGTTCCCCTAGAGACTACACCAACACAGCGATAAATAGCGGCCTGAAATGGACAAGAAACATATCAAGTGGACTGAAAAAGGTTCTTCTAGGACAAAGACGTATTGTTCATATCATATAGCAACATGGCCCGATCTGGCTGGTAGCCAGACACCCAAAAAGATAAACACGCAGACGGGAAGACACGGCACAAACAAACCAATAGTGCCAAGAGACAGAAAAAGCCATCGATGCTGACACGGATATCACACTGACCAAATGAACAAATACCAACGTGGGAGTTTTAAGTCATCCAATCCAAAGTAGAAAGGGGACCTTTAAGCGCCAAACAACGCCAAGCTGAAGACTCGGTTTATGACTCCCAGGGATCAATCCGATGACCTGCCTAAAGTCGGAAGGTACGCTGTATAAGGAAATGACTGATGGAAGAGGAAAAGAAGAATCTGCAAAGAAAAAAGGGCTAGTTAAAGCAATACACAGTGTTTTGAGTACAGTACTCTAACAAAAAATGAAACAGGGTTCGGAATCGTCGTATCTCACATCAGCTCATGCGGATGTTTCTTTGTCGGTAGGAGTTACCTCCTTCGACGGCTCGGCGACAGCGGTCGTCTCCGCTGGGACCGATGTACTTTCGGTAGCAGTCACTGGCTCTGGCTCGAGCTGTTTCTTGAACTCCTCGGCAGCCGCAGAGGGTGCCTCTGGGCTGTTCGGTTCCTCAGGAATGGCTGGAGGGAGGCCTGCCCCAGGCAGTGGAGAAGCAGGCGAGCGAAGGGGTTCCTCCTTAGGCTGCTCAGGGGATACATCGACTGGAGGCTTGCCATTCGCTTGGCTGGGGAAAGTTGGGGAGAGTGGCTGACTCGTGGCGGAAGGATCGGTCTCTGGCTGATTGGGACTCTTCGCACGTTCACGGTCATCCTTCACTACCTGAGCCATCTTCGCCTTGAACTTGCCGAATAAGCTTCTCTTCTCCGGTTCAGCATTAGGAACTGAGTTGCCCTGGATGCCTGCATCCAAGCTCAAAGGCTGACTGGCAAGATCGTTACTTTGATGCGAACCGCTACCAAATGAGGTGGTACTTTGCGCGGCACCGGAATCGGTGGCGACCAGAGGAGGAGAGGCAAGACCCAGTCCGATCTGCTCACTGCTGCGCTTTGTCGAGCGATGGAATCGCCAGCTGCGTCGATTATCCCGACGCTCGGAGCGCGAGCCATCCTCGGGCTGTTCCAGATCTGAATGATCAGTGAAGGATGACCGAGAGTTCATTGATGGCGTACGCGACTGATGTGGCCTCAAGGAATTTTCGGTGTTGGGATGCGAAGAGCTATCGCCCAGCGTGGGGGTTGATTCAGAGTGTGTATCACGATTGCTCAACGTCGCGGTGTTGGGAGGTTTTGGGGTAGTATCTCCTACGGCACCATCGAAGGACTTCCGATCCCGATTTGGTTCCAGGGATGTGTCCCAGTGAGGGTCGAGAGAGTTGGTGGAACTCTGTGCACTGATGCTTGCACTACCCGGGATACGCTTCTTCCTGAGACGATTAGGCTGTCGCGCCTCTCCTTCGGGTGGTGGAGATTTGGTGAAGAGGTTGGAAAGCTTTCGTTCGCGAGTTGGAGTGACAACCTGAGGAGGGGGAGACACAGGGTTGGCTAGGCCCTGGAGTTGTTGAATGCTTTGTGGTGGTAGGTTTGCGGGTGGGGGACTTTGAGGAGGATTTTGAGTTGGATGATTTTCCTGTGGCAAAGTGCGGTCGACGATATTAAGCTGCTCGGCTGTTGCGACTGGTACAGGACCATGAGTTGATGTGTGCACATAGGCGCTTCGAGTGGGGGTTCCCGATGGGGCTGTGCTAGGCTTTTGCTGCTCAGACTCTTCACGCAGAGAGGGCGCTCGACTCGCGGATCGAGAGCTGTGATGCGAAACAGAGAGACCCGACGGGTTGGCCGAGCCACTTTCCCCAGCGCGGACAAAGCGGGCTGACGCCACAACGGGGCCCATCTTGGAGGGAAGGGTGTTGCTTCGATGAACACCACCACCGGAGGTCGAGGTGGGCGTACCAGGGCTGGGGGCATTGTTGGAATGACGGGAGTTGCGAGAATTACGAGACGACACGGACACATTTCTCCGGACGCTGTCAATCTTGCGGTGACCCTCATTGCCACCACTCGCATTTGAGACAGATCGTCGAATGGTTGAAGTTGTTGAGGGACGGGTCACGATGCCACCTTCAACTTCCTTAGAAGACGCGGCAGGCTGAAGACCAGCTTCAACCTCTTTGACTTGCTGCTCATCGGGAGTGGTACCGCTCATTCCGACCAAGAAGTGATCCTGGTTTTCGATGAGGAAGATCAACACATCCTGACTCAGCTTGTACTCCTCTGGTGACATATCATGTTGTGGGTGAGACAACATCCCGGGTTGGAAGATGGCTGAAAGGTTGGCTGATGTCATGCGATTTTGGTCCGACTTGGATGCGAAGACGGCGAGGAGATCCAGAATATAGAGAAGCAACTGCTTATTCAACGGGGGGAGCTCGACAATCAGGCGCTGGTAAGTCTCAACGGCCTTGGCGTGATCGAATTTCTCGGCCTCGACGGGCTCCTGTGCTTGTCTTTGATAAACGCGCAGGGGTTCGCGGAATCGCTCGTAGAACTCTAGGGGGACGATAGGCTCGGGTAACTGGTTCAGATATCGACGCAGGACGTTGGCGGCATCGTGCACCGTGTATCCAGACCAATCGAGGCCCTTTCCGTAACGCTCGGGGGAATCGAAAATTTCCTGCAAGTCTTTGATGCGCTTGGCCGACCCATTAAGGCGGAAGATACCTTCTACATCCGTGGCTATATTGGGTCGTGTCAGCAATGGAGACACCGATCGGCGGGGGAAAGAAGCTCTGATTTTACGAACCTCGGTCCTTCAGAAACACGCCGCACTTGGCTACGACGATGGGTACGTATCCATAGATATGGCTTTTACCATGTTCGTTTGTAAGAGAGATGGCCACGTTCGCATATTTGATGCTGACATTCAGTGGTACGCCAAAGATGCCTCGAGTTGGTTCTGTTGCGAGAAATGGGTCAGCTTATGTTTCCAGAAGGACAATTCCCGCTGGGCGAGACGAAGCTCCGCGATGGCGATCTTCCGCGCTAAGGCCGCAGAGCGAAGGAAACCAGTATCTCAGCGGCGCCGAAAAGTCCACCCAGGGAAATCGCGATTTACAGCGGGCGCAGACAAGTCAGGTCGCGGCGCAGAGAAGCTAGCCGACTGAGCGCCGGCATTCCGCGCCTCCCATTCTCGGAGCACTATCAACACCACGTACCTTTGACTTCATCTTTCCTTGTGTTTCGTTTGAACTGCCTCCACCAAGAGGCCAAATCTCGCTTTGAAGGCGGGGAGTTGGAGCCGGTTGGGTCAGGGGAGGTAGCATGGAGCTGAACTGGCTCGACGCCTGGCTGCGACTTGCCGGTCACCATGGTGAACCGGAATCGAGAGAACGGGACCGGGTCGAAGAGGTGTAAGAGGGTAGAGCGAGATTTTGGCGAAAAGGATTACGGCGGTTCAAATCAAGAGTGTGGAGGGGAATGAGGGATGATCGCGGGAACGTCGAAGGGCACCCTGCGTCACCGCCCTCGTGTAGGAAATCCCGTGTAAATCCTGGGGCTGGGCCCAGGATGGCGGTGGCAAACGAACAGGGGAATCTCAAAGCTGTCGCAAAGGCAGGGAGATGTGAGGATGATCCAAGGAAGCAGGGAGCATGAAGAATAGGAGGGAAGATGAGTAAAAAGAGGAAGGATGAAGAAGAAGAAGGGATGCGGCAGGGTTCGAAAGGGTGGTCAAGGGTTCGAAATGGTCGAGGGGGTCGAGCAGGGGGGTCCAGTTGATGGTTTTTGGGTCAATTTGGGTTGGGGGAGTGGGCACGAGCCACAACTGCGGTCTTCTCGGGACCAAAGCCCAATGGTTCGGTGGTCGGCGATTGTCGAAAGGGGGCCAAACGGGACGAGAGATGAGCAGTCATGGAGTAAAGTAGAGTAGAAGGATAGGAAAACAGAAAGAGGACAACGGCGGTGGAGAGTATTGGACGACCTAGTTAGGCTGAGGTTGAAGTTCGTCCGCAGAAACTAGCAGGTCGATGTGTAGAATGTCCAAGCGTTGTGCGAGCTATAGACTGCACAAACGGTGCTGGAATAATAGTGGAAAATGGAAAAAAAGAAGCCCAGGTAAGCAGAGGATACGTAGACCCTGGTGATTGGCAAAAGGCTAGAACGAAAGGAGAGAGCCGCAGGAGGAAAAGGGTCAAGAGTAGAGTGTCCAGTCTATGACTATTGACTCTACATGAAACTGAGCCGTATGCGCGCGCCTCCGAACCAGTCTGTCGGAACTACCATCTGCAGTCAATTATGACGGAATGTATAAAATATGGAGTAGGGAGAAGGAAGTCTGAAGTCTGGATCAGTGTTGGAGGATTGATTGCAGACTTGTTCTGGAAGCACAGTACATATACGAAAAAAAGACCCTTGTGGAGTACAGAGCATGGAGTATAGGCAAAAGCTGAGGCATGTATGGCAAGTTACGCTCCCAATTTTCATCGTTTCCAGCATGGTTTTCAAAGAGTCAGAAAAAAAACAAAAAAACAGCTAGATGAGAGCGCTACAAAGTACACACCCATGGATAGGAATCTTTTCAGTCTGTTACCAATTTATTAATAGCACTTGAAATCCCCGGGACCGAGTGTCTGGACGGGGCCATTTTTGAGGGAGGGTTCTTGGGGTCTCGAATGACCGCCGGATCCAGGAACCAGCTCCATCGGTTCCAGCAATGGGCGCAAATTGGGGCCCTTTTCAGGCACCACCTCGGCTGAGGGGCTCGGCATAGTCTGTGACAGACAGAATGGTAACGCAGCACTGAATAAAAAGAATATTCCAAGGTAATTTCTCTTTTAGGGAGGTTTTTGTCATTGTCATCTCTATCATCCGTTTTCTATGCCGAATAATTGCATGGATGAAGTATATACACACAGTGGCGTTTTTGTAAGTTTGAACCCCGCTAGAACTTCTTAATGGATAGGCTCAAAATCATGTCTCACATGCTAAAGTAAGTGATTAGCTTCAGATACAAAAAAGGTATTTGAGAAACTGGACGATATCTTTCTCGACTCTTTACAGGTCTGGCTTCAGAAATATGGGCTGCCCTCTCTACCTCCATCGTAGTTCTAGAGGACTCCATCTCTGTTCCAAGTAACTGTGGGGTTTCTTCTGCACATGCTTTTTATGGGCACGGGACTCCACCTCCAGTCCTTCACCGCAAACGACCGATCAGGTGACCTGACCCTCAATAGAGTCATGTGATATATAACATAATCTCCAGCCCGAGTCTCTCACGTGATCACCATCCCGGTCCGCGGACAAACGTAGTTGCGCCGAGAAGCAGCTTCGGAGCTCCACGTCTCGCCGAACCGGTTGTTATTTTACACCAGACGTCCACTCTATCAACTAACCAAATTCATTCCAATCTCTATCACACATAATGGACGGGTATGTTTCACCCCTAATCGACATTGTTGCTAAATGATGTACCCCGATCTCGCTGGCGGACTCCGATACTGACGAACGACATGGTGATAGCCTCAACGCAAATGAGCAACGCGAGTTCGCTGCCCGCATGGAGCGCAAGCAGCTGAAGGAGTTTATGACTGTATGAGTACCCCGAATCTCCCTTCCTATTGAACACCAATCCTACTCGACTGGCCGATCTGGCATGCGTGATCCCCGGAACTTGGAATTGAACCCAGTCTTCGCCAACCCTCTCTTTTTCACTTTATCTCTTCGAGTCTTCCTGCCAAAGCCATATCTCACATCTAATGCCCCTCTACAGATGTACTCCAAGATGGTCCAGCGCTGCTTCGATGACTGCGTCAACGATTTCACCACCAAGTCCCTGATCAACCGTGAAGAGCAGTGCATCATGCGCTGCGTCGACAAGCACCTCAAGAGCTCCCAACGCCTGAACGAGCGATTCCAGGAGCAGAACGCCGCCATGATGCAGAGCGGCCAACTGGGCGGCAAATAAGCATCTAATATTTGATAGCCGGGATCCCGAGGGTGTCTTGACATGGGGGACAAGAGGTCAAGGCAGGAGATTTAGAGAATGATGATGGAAGAAATGTTGTGCTTCGCCCGGGCCGAGGTCACGGCCGAGTCATGCCTGTACCTGGACGGCCCGGGAACCTCCCCTCTCTGGGAACCGATTGAATACTCCCCGGGTGGCCGATGCTCGTGTGGCCTGTGTTCAGGGAGGCTTGCGAGAGGGACTACCGGGGGATTTGGTTCCCTTTATGTACCATAGTGATTTGGACGGGGTGAAATAGGGAGAATGACCATCCCTGTTCATCCTGATCTTTGAAATATAAAAGCGGCATCGTCCCATTCTGATGTTGAATAAGAATCTCGCCGGGTAATTTGCCACGGTCTGCATAGACTAATGTGTGCTATACATAGTGTCTGCGGCAGTCCACCAAGTTAGTGATAGCGTAGTTTCATCTCAGGCCCGAGATGTATCTATATCAATTGGGGAGACAGCCGCCAGCTCATGGCAGGCGATCCTGATTGGCCGAACTTGGCAGCATTGGGACTTTTCAAACGCCGGAAACCTTTGCCGTTTTGGGAACCCGCGATGGAGAATTTACGATAAGCCCGGGTGCCGTCCCGTTTCCCGGCGGCTCGAGTCCTCGACAGATTCCCCCCCTCGTCAGATCTCTCCATCCTTATGCGGGGTCTAAATACTATCTATGAATATACTAGCTTCCTTTTAGGTGATATGAGACAGACTCCGCTATTACCTATCAGTATTGAATTGTTGCCATATGTATTTATTTTGTAGAACCTGACTCTCTACTGTCTTCTGCATGATTCTCCTCTTGTCTTTTTTGGTGGGGACGGAGACGGACCGTGTCGCAATGCTTTCCCGAGGGCATCGGTAGATAGCTAGATAGCTCGATAGCTACAGTAGATAGCTCGAAGCTCTAACAGGTTCCAAGATAGAGGCAGTAGCAATGTAATCTTAGAACTGCATTGGCCAATTACCCAAATTATACCCAGCGTAGATCCAAGATCACCCCGAAAGACAAGAACCCGGGCGAGTCGGGCCAGCCAGCCGTTGGAGACGGGCCCCTCATTCTCTCCTCATCTCCGTCCTCATCTTGTCTACTCTACTTATTCTTCTCGAATCCGCCCACCTCCTCAGTGAATTTCCCCCCACTCCCCTCATTGCCTATTTGCTCCACTCCCCTCGCAAACCGCGCCCTTCAAAACCCTTCACTCGTCCGCTTTTCCTTTCTTCCCGTTCTTGCTTTAACTGTCAACTTGGTGAGTCTCTTTCTGTTTCCCCCCTCCACCCCCACCATTCCACGTCGTCACTGACTAACAACCCACCACCGCCTTCTAGAGTATTGTGTGGGACGAGATACACTCTACTTCTATCATACAACCATGGCCAGCACCGTAGGAAAGGTACATACCTCCCCAATCTCCGCTATACTTTTCTCCTTACGAGATTGATCATGAAACTAACAATGTCTGCTAGACCATCACTTGCAAGGTAAAGCTCTTCTCATCCCGATCCCGCCGCGCGTAATGACGTTCGCCAACCCCGCGCCACACTACGCGCGCCGCAACAAACCCCGCCATCAATTGCGCCGACTGGTACCACACTCTATGAATTAAATCTGATTGAACTCTTTCTCTTAGGCTGCCGTTGCCTGGGCTGCCGGCGAGCCTCTCTCCGTTGAGGATGTCGAGGTCGCTCCCCCCAAGGCCCACGAGGTCCGCATTCAGATTCACCACACTGGTGTCTGCCACACCGGTAAGCCCCGCGATAGGCCCCGCCATGCGCAAAACACAATGCAATGACAAAGGAACATAGAAAAGATGGTTTACTGATGCACGGTTGATTAGACGCCTACACCCTGTCCGGCAAGGACCCCGAGGGTGCTTTCCCCATCGTCCTGGGTCACGAGGGTGCTGGTATCGTCGAGTCTGTCGGCGAGGGTGTGACTTCCGTCAAGCCCGGTGACTACGTTATCGCCCTCTAGTATGTTCACCATCCTCTTTCATAGCTCTGCATTTGCATAGCTTGTGCCATCCTGAGATTCTTACTTATCATGATATAGCACCCCCGAGTGCCGTGAGTGCAAGTTCTGCAAGTCTGGTAAGACCAACCTCTGCGGCAAGATCCGTGCCACGCAGGGTAAGGGTGTCATGCCCGACGGCACCTCCCGCTTCAAGGCCCGCGGCAAGGATCTCCTCCACTTCATGGGTACTTCCACCTTCTCCCAGTACACCGTTGTCGCCGACATCTCCGTCGTCGCTGTGACCCCCAAGATCTCCACCGACCGCTCCTGTCTGCTGGGCTGTGGTATCACCACCGGTTACGGTGCGGCCGTCGAGACCGCCAAGGTCGAGGAAGGTTCCAACGTTGCTGTCTTCGGTGTCGGCTGTGTTGGTCTGTCCGTCGTCCAGGGTGCTGTCAAGAACAAGGCTGGCATGATCATTGCTGTCGATGTTAACGATGGCAAGGAGGCTTGGGCTCGCAAGTTCGGTGCTACCCACTTTGTCAACCCTACCAAGCTCCAGGGTAAGACTATCCAGGAGCACTTGATTGAGATGACGGATGGTGGCTGTGACTACACCTTTGACTGCACTGGTAACGTTGGTGTTATGCGTGCTGCTCTCGAGGCTTGCCACAAGGGTTGGGGTGAGAGCATCGTTATCGGTGTTGCTGCCGCTGGCCAGGAGATTTCCACTCGTCGTAAGTTGAACCCAGCTCTAGCCCTTCATTCGAGTTGTCTCTTTCCCTCGCTCATACTAATCTTTTCTTTATGTAGCATTCCAATTGGTCACCGGTCGTGTGTGGAAGGGCTGTGCCTTCGGTGGTATCAAGGGTCGCACCCAGCTCCCCGGTCTCGTGGACGACTACCTGAACGGCAACCTCAAGGTGGACGAGTTCATCACCCACCGTGAGCCCCTGTCGGCCATCAACACGGCCTTTGAGCAGATGAAGGCTGGAGACTGCGTTCGCTGCGTGGTGGATATGAAATAGACTTTGTTGTGATATGTGATATAAGTTGATGATGATTCCGAAAAGGCTAAATGTGAAATATGAATTCCTTTTGTTGTGATGAATATGAGTTTGTTCGGTTGATATCGCTAGACTGGATCTTGAAGGGATGTGGACTGGTTTAGTAGGGATTGGGAGGTTCGCAAGGTCCTCACCCCGCGACACCTTGTGGGCTGGTATGACCTAGACTACTTGCGTGGAAGTAAGTCATTCCACCATCATTTTACTCTGAGGGATTCAATTGACCTGACTAGCTTGAACCTCATCCTCCAGTCTACACCTGTCAGTGATACCCAAATCCGACCTCAAACTGCATCCCATATCGAGATCACCACTCTAACAAGCGCTTATAATCGGCATCAACCCCCCGATACGAGGGTACCAACCTTAGATCCTTCCATGATCATCACCCGATAACTACAGGGGCAGGCAAGCCAGAACCAGTGATCTAGCAGCGGCGAATGTCCGCACCTTGGAATGATCCCCACCTTCTCCGCAGTGATGCGATAAGCATGTCCTCCGACTTCGGGATAAGTTCGGCAGATACTGTACTAGTTTTGCAGAGGCGGGCGGGCTAATAGCGGGTTGGGGTAGGTACTAGATAGTGAGTCTTAGGTATGTACCTAATGAGGTGATCTTGACGGTGGATACTGTATAGGGGAGGGGGAGCGGGGGCTGCATGTCGTGTTACATGTCCTGCGTGTCACGGTCGTGGTTGTGGATATCTGTTGACGCACGATGGCCGTGAGGGTCGGATATGGAGGAGACAGAAGGAGGGGGTTCGGCATATAAAATGTCCTTGTTTCTTCTCTGTGGCGTACTATTTACTCCAAATTGACGAAGTTTGAGTGTTTCACAGTTCTTCAACTCGTTTATCCTGGTACATTCTGGAGATCTATACACCCTCCTACAAACAAGACTATATCAAGTTCTATTACCATCCCCTTACCTCCCCACAAATATCAACTATACTTTCCACCAACATGACCATCACCACCGACTCTCTCCCCCTCCCACCCCCCTTCTCCACCATCCCCCGAACCCCCCTCCTCCTCGGCCCCTGCCCCATCCACGCCCTCCCCCATCCACGCCCTCCCCCGCATAACCGCCGATCTCGCCACCAACAACCCCCACCCCCCCGTAACCATCTACGCCAAACGGGACGACCTCAACTCCGCCTACGCCTACGGGGGCAACAAAACCCGCAAACTAGAATACCTACTCGCAGACGCCCTCGCCCAAGGCTGCGATACTTTGGTTTCCATCGGCGGCGTGCAAAGCAACCACACCCGCCAAGTCGCGGCCGTCGCGGCACGAAGCGGCCTCAAGGCGAAACTTGTGCAGGAACATTGGGTTGACTGGGAGGATAAGGGGTATGATGTTGTGGGGAATATTCAATTGTCGAGGCTTATGGGCGCGGACGTGAGACTTGATCCGTCCGGGTTTGGGATCGAGCATAAGGGGACTGTGAAGAGGGTTGTTGAGGAGTGTAAGGCTGAGGGTGGGAAGCCGTATTATATTCCCGCGGGGGCGTCGGATCATCCGCTTGGTGGATTGGGGTTTGCGCGGTGGGCGTTTGAGGTTCGACAGCAGGAGGGTGAGATGGGGGTGTTCGCTACTAAATACGAGGAGGTTATTACCTCCCACGGTATCCCGCCAGAGGATATATAGAACTTCGATGAGACCGGTTTCAATATTGGCGTCGGACGCGATCAGTGGATTATTACACGGGAGCCAAAGCGCCAGATCTCAGGTGGTGTTAATAGCAACCGCGAATATGCGACTGTTATTGAAGCTATCTCGGCTACTGGTATCGCTATCGCTCCTACTGTCATCCTTAGCGCTAAACTGCTTATGCATCGGTGGTTTGATATCGTTGGTGACGAGGGAATTGCTGTTACTGAGACTGGTTATCTTAATAACGCCCTCGCTCTGCAGTGGATTATGGAGTTCCATAAGGCTACTATCAAGATTACTAGAGGCACATATCGTCTTCTAATCTGCGATGGATTTGGCTCTCATGTTACATGGAACTTCGTTAATTTCTGCGAGAAGTATAAGATTATCGTCTGTGTCCTACCACCGCACTCAAGCCATATCCTCCAACCGCTTGATGTTGGTGTGTTTAGTGCTTATAAGCACTGGCATAGTAAGTGGGTATACGACGCTACAGTGAGTGGTTACTCGAAGATTACCAAGGACGATTTCCTCGGTGCGCTTGCGCAGATCCGCCAGCAGACCTTTAAGCCTTCTACTGTTAAGCTTGGATTTAGGTTAACAGGCCTTTGGCCTATTAATCCAGCGCTAGTTGTGGATGAATTGGTGGATCTTTATACTCCAAGCCCTCCGTCCTCAGCAGCAGCAGGTAGTGGCAGTGCTAGGGACTCAGATATCAGCACACCAAAAAATATCGCCCGGGTTAAGAAGCTAGAGGAGCGTCTAGAGGATAAGATTGCTCGTATGGAATCGCCATCTAGCACTCGTCGGCTTATCAATAAGCTAGCGAAGGCTGCTACTGAGTTCTCCTACCTTGCTAGCGAGCTTCAGTCAAATCTTGAGAGGACTGAGTATCTACGAGAGATTCGATACGTGCGCGAGCGGCAGAAGTCTCGCATATCAGCTAAACTACATGGGATAGTCCACTCTAGCCAATTGAAGCGGATGGAGTGGACTAAAAAGAAGGGGGACGACCTAAGGGCGTTGATGAAGCTACGGCCGCGTTGGAAACGAGAGGTGATGCCGGAGTTAAAGAGGTATTACAAGGCAAAGGGTTACTTTATTAAGGGCTGATAAACGCGCAATTAGCCAATGAATTTGAATTGACCAATCAGAGAGCTGCATTTTGGTATATTACTCACCCGCTAATTCGCGTTGCTTTGGTGGTTAATATAGTGTTGAAAAAGGTTTGGTATGGGAAAATGCGATATCGTATGGGTGGTGGACCCTCGCGTAGCGGGGGTCCGGGAAAAATGGTAATTTTTGTAAGGGGCCGGTTAGACCTTTTATTCCGTGATATTCTCACTTTTAAACAGTTTCTCCGTGGATTGCGCCAAGAAAATATCACGAGCGAAGGACCTTAGGCGATATACATATAAAGTCTGCATAGCTAGGGCAAATAATCTTCCGCTCATTAACATTCTATAAATCTATATCGCGCTAAGCAAAAGAAACAATCTATAAGCACACCGGAGTAAATATAATATTATATCATAGGATTACATACCACGATTACATAAATCAGAATTATATAGACCTATTACTACTTCCAATGTTTACAAGTCCGGACCACGCACTTACCTTCTATCCAAGATATAGGCACCTAAAGAGGATAGAAAATTAGTTCATCTTCGAAGTAAGGGATAGCAATAGCCCGTAATCAGCCGAATACTACCGGGGAGGTCACAATCTTCTTATAATCTCCGGTACAAATACCACCTAAATCAATCCCCCTAGTAGACTAAAGAGAGAAAAGATTCTCTTTCACAGGAATACGCAAGGTTAGTATCTATAATTTTATTTATAATTAAATATTTAAATATTTTATTCTTAAACTAAGCTCTTTCGTGATTAGGCTAAGGGAGTATATATAGTTAATAATAGGAGAGAAATCTGGCATCCCCTAGAGAGCAGCGGAGGCTATATATTAGCTTCTAGGGGAGCAGGAAATAGCACGTCGCGCTGCTATAACTTCTTACAATATAAAATATACTAAGGAGCCTCGTAGCACGGGCTTTAGGGATCAGACAGCGAGAGACTCATCTCCCTAAGAAGAAGAAGGAATAGCACAAAAACCCCGAGCTATTATATTACCGTCTATAGATTACAACACTTTTTCCGGATATTCCCATATATCAATGGGCTATAGCGCGGTCTAACGCGACAGGGAACATTGCATTACAATAGTTGCGCAAGTATGACCCCTGTGACTTACATTAAAAATGAGATATTTATTGTTTACTTGGAAGTCCACGGCTTCATGTTTGTCCGCCTATGTAAACACATGGTTGCCTCAGAGGTTTTCACAGACCCATTTGTTGTAACTTCTCATCTTTGCGGTCACATTGCTCTGCCATCCGGCCACCTTTGAAGTACCCAAGAACTTACCTATTGTAGTAGGGGATTTGGTTGCACTTAGTGAATTAAGAAGGGATCTTTGCGTCTAGTCAGTTTGGCATGTTTGTTTACCTCGCTACTATAAAATAGCCTAGTTCTGCTAGCATAGAAAGTCATAGGGATTCGTCCTTCATCAACCGCTCGTCTTGCTCGTATCAGAATCTTGTTCATCTTAGTCAAGGAGCTAAGGGTCAGGCATTGCTCATTGCTCATTGCTCATTGCTCATTGCTCATTGCTCATTGCTCATTGCTCATTGCTCATTGCTCATTGCTCATTGCTCATTGCTCATTGCTC
>JAWLST010000098.1:0-98154 GCA_037043885.1 Penicillium goetzii | reverse complement strand
TGCCGGCCGGACCCTTGACCGATCTGACCTCAAGTGTGGTCACTGGCCCTTGCCCCTGGATGCCGAATCGTTGGGCGACGGTTTGAACGTTTTCGCCATTCTGAACTGCCTTGCCGGCCGGACCCTTGACCGATCTGACCTCAAGCCTAGATAAAGTTGATTCCTCAATTGTCGGGCTCGTCATCCCCCGGATACCAAATCGTCGGGCGACGGATTGGACATTTTCGCCCTCCTGAACTGCCTCGCCGGCCGGGCCATCCACTGAAATATCTTCAAGAAGCGCCAGATGAGTTTTGGTTTGGAACCGCTCTGCGATATTTTGTATATTGCCTCCTGCCTTCACCGCGGCAATTGCCTCCTGAAGAGTCCCAGGTTCATAGTAAGGTGCTTCGTGGTTAGGCTTAGTCTTGCTGTTTGCTGTCTGCCGACGATTCACACCCATATTCTTATATGAAATCCTGTATCTTTGAAGGCAGACGATCAAGGAACCGGAATAGCTACACCTTTTAATATTTGAGAACAATGGAGGCCAAGACTAGAGCATCTAAACATCATCCTGTACTACGTAGGCTAACATCAACGACCATTTTTGGTGAAAACATTGCTTGAGAAATTTGCGATTCTTCTAAGGCAATAAATGATTTCGTCGTCTCTTCTAAAAAAGGCTGCCTCTCCATTATGAAAATGGATACATAACCATGCGTCCCTAATTCAGGCTCATTATAGCCGCTTGGGATCCTTCGAGATGAGAGAAACCATTTTGCGCCGTAACGCCGTGCATTCAGATAGCGACTATGGAGACCAGGTTCTCTATTGTCATTTTTCACGTGTATGATGAGGAGTGTACTCGAAATGGCGCTCTGATACACTATATGTCTTCCTCCCCGTCGCCAGTCTATTCCGACCTCTCTTTCTATCGTTGGCTTTATGAACTAAAACTGAGATAGAAAAAAAAGGCTTTCTGTTTAGGAATACCGTGATAGCTTCATCAACATCAGGACGAAGATTCGCGTAATGCAAATGCTACCTTCATCCAAATCAACCCATTATCCACAGGAGGTCAAATCTAAATTGCTATAGATTTCACTAACGTTAAACGTACTTTAGACTATGACGTTTGCCTCATATAACAGCTGAAGAGGTTCTATGAATAGCTCAAGTTATACGTACAGGGTTACATGATTTGATCCATGGGATCTTGGATCAAAAAATCGATGAAATGTCAGAAGAAAGATCGTGCGTCAACTCAACGGACCAGGTGAATTGTGAAGCACTTTTGTCAAGGCCGCAATACATATGGCTGGCCAGAATGCAATCAAAGAACTTCTGGTGAACAAAATTATATGTAGATGAATGAGAAGCGCAGCTAAGGCTGCAATAAAATAGTAGCTTCTGCAAGCAGTATGTTGGCCCAAGATATTTGACCAGCATCAACATTATAAGTAGTTTGGACTATTTAGTCTTGGTCGGACTGCAATCCCTCCCTCTTCTTAAATTTCTTAAATTGCCCTCCCTCCTCTTCGTTACACTTTACACTTCAAGTGGGTTGAACGTTAGAACATTTTTTCCGTCCGAATCAGCTTGCCGATCCGGCCCGTGACCTCGCGCCCCCCCCCCCCCCCCTCCACAAACATCCACTTATTTGTCAACATGTCAATCAAAAAACACAAATTTGAAGACATAACTTTTGGAAGCAGCCCGAAAAAATACTATCCAAAAAACGATGCGACACCACCTTCCAGCTCTCTTCGCAAAGCGATAGACAAAAGCAAACATCGACAACGAAGCATAAGCTCTGCCAAATACGATACATCATGCCTTTTCTCAATGGATGGATATACATTACCGCAGTGTCGCGATTCCAGCTTTCGTGGCCCAGTGACATGCGATTTTAATTTGATCTTACAGTCGGAAGAGGTGCCCCGTCTTCTCAAACAGACTCTGCTTTGAGGCAACCGGCAATTCTCCACTGGATGGAGGCTTCAGATCAGCAGAAGCAAGGCCATTGACACAGTTAAATGCGTGACCTTGAGTGAAAGCATTCTCACTGCTGGGGTGTAAGCCCAAACGACAAGGGCTAGCGCGTGTAGGACATAAAAGGCAAGGCGGGGATCAAACATGTTAAAAGGATTTGTAGATACAAAATTTTGTGCCAGTGATTTTGTACGTTACAACATATATATTCTATCTAAGATTGATGAGGTGATCGAAAAAAATGTTATCCATATTGGGATGCCAAGGACTCAAAGAAGGTATGCCCTGATCCTGTCATACCCAAAGCCCGTCTCGGGGCTCTCTAACCGCTGTAATCCCTACACCCTCCATCCCCGTGAACGGGGAGAAGACACGATAAACATCGAACACCCGGTCATTTTGACGCTAGTCGGATCCTGCACGAATTGATCATGACAGCAGTATTAAGTCTAACCTAACTACGGTTGGAGGTTTCAAGTAGATCAATATAAAGGACGCATTTCTTATGGTTTGAGTACTGTAAATGTTAATGGTACTTCAGTGGCCTGGGATGCCCACGAACCAGGGGCGCACATTCAAGCCTGTATACCGACCCCAACAATCGCATCGACTAAGAAGCAATGAGAAAATCAACACCCGTATTTCTTATCCATTATTTTGGTTATTCCTCGACTGCTTTTCTGCTCCTCTATGTTTCACTTCATGTTATACATACTGCCCGTTTCCCACACTCTAATTGAATAAGCTTATACACATGGCGTTCTGTACTGTATTATGAATACCGCTCCGTTCTCTCGGGTATTTTTGAATAACGTACTATTTGCAGCTAGCCCTTGGCTGACGGTTTTGGCATGAATTACTATTTATGCCCTCCTGTGTTATGAGCCGGCATAATTATAGAGCATAGCACGCTATATTTAGATCACCGGCATCATACCTAGATATTGAGGTGTCCGAGACCATCTTCTGAAAGGAAACGTTCTCAACCAATTTCACCTACTGTGGCCAATTATTATTTCCTATGCCGTAGTTTAGCAGACAACACCAACAGAGTTCACCTCCGTAGAGACACCGTCAACGATACGGCGGAAGAATACCTCAGAGGGTAAATTCCTACCGACTCCAATGAAACATCACATGATCCACTGTCTGATAGTATCTTATTCCCTGACCTAGGCTCGTCAGCCTTCCACCATGATTATTTGTACTCTAGAGAGAAAATTGGGTTAAACTTCAGCTGGAGTGGACGTTCCTTCAGCTTCAGCCTAGACGAAGACGATCGAATTCGTCAGTAGATCAGACTTTTAAAGGCTCCTTTAAAACTTGATGAGATGTACGAGATGTTGGTCCTGTGAAATGGCTCTCAAACATTTGACAGCCTATTCTCCATGCAAAGCCAGCGGATGAGCAGGAGAGCTTGATGAGCCCTTTTTACCAATCTAGACTGAAATCTCTGTAGAAGTCCCTACAATCTCATCAGGATACTTGAGGATAAGCGGAGTCTATTGATCGCTCCTCCTAGCATTTGAGATTGTGTATATAGCAGCCCGTTTGCTTTCTGTTCAAGAGGCTCAGCTGGCTGAGACCCAGCATGGAGACGGAATGAGAGGAGTACGCATTCTTCAGAAATGAGAGATTCTTACTACATCAGGAGACTGGCATGATAAACAGCATGACTGGGTAAGTACATAATGTCGATATCGGAACAGAGCAAAGAATCCGGTCTGAACCATACGAAGATGTGTCCATGTCCGCCAACGGAAGGATGCGGCCGCACTTCCGTCAGGGTTCGTCTAGCGATCCATAGAAAGGATCCCCCTACTCGACTTTGCCGTAAACAAGCTCTTCGGTTGGAGAATGTGAGCACAGAACATTATTTGGATAGAACATGTACCGAAAATGCTGGATCGATAGAGGATTTCCGCCCGAATCGCTCCAAGCCACCCATGACCTGGAAAGCTCGAATTGGTACTCGCATTTAACGCTGCAGCGTGTGTCCACACAGGTTCTTCTTGGAAACGGTCGGGGCAAAATCCTGTAATATAAAGGTCTACCAATTGCAACCACGGCCTTCGGAGTTCGTCTCGGATGTATCTCAAGATGTTCCAGATATCAGTAGAGGGATCCATCAAGCTGGGACCTTGCCACTTGCGCATTGAGGATACGTCCAGTATAGCCGAGTTCGGGAAGTGCTGTCATCATTACTAGGTATTCTCTCACATTTGAAACCTTGGCTGCGTACTTCAGAAGTAGCTGGGAACCTCCAGCTATCGTGAACCCAGTCAGGAATATAGGACCACACATTGCTCAATGGTGCTGTACTCGAACCGTTCGCGTGATGAATATCGGGTGATTGAGGGTTCTCCTTTGTGGATGGCTTCGCAATAGGTGTGGGTATTGATGACGGCTTTGATATCGGATTGTCTCTCCCTGGTAAGATGCTGTTGTCGAGCGGATTGATTTGAAGATGATGGTTTTCAATCCATGTAACAACACACATGGTTCCTTTTCTTGGTCGGGTGTCTTTGGGTTGAGGTATGTCACTGAGCCGGTTTGGCAATAGAGAGGGGGAGGGGAACGGAAGCTGTCCTTGATTGTGTATTTATATATTAGCGTTAGAATGGAGACCTAGGAGGGACCAACCATTCGAGAGCGTTCTTTAAATCTACACATGCCCAGGCGCGGTACTGATGTCTCTCAACAGCGCTATCCACTATGAAGGTTTGAGATATTTACTAAGAGATACTTATGGGCAGGCATTTGGCTTTGACCACGACACTTAATGAAGAACCCACTTCAGCACAGCATTACTCTCCGACTTAATACTCCTGGGTCCAGTTCTTGCTGTGCTCCTGTGGTTGTGAGCTTTATTTGCATTGGAATCTATCGTCTACTATAATCCTCATCCGGTCTCTCTCCAACAACAAGGAAGCCATGGTGTATAAAAGCCGGCCTGATTGGCGCGCGCAAGCCTTTCAATCGTTCAAAATGATCTTCCTGTCTCTCTCTCCAGCGTCACAAAGTCAACCGGCTCCGCAAGGGCTGAAACCAGAAGTGCAGACTTCAAGTTTTGCATACTCTGGTGTATTGCCCATCCTAGATGAAGACGAATTGACTGAGGTAAGGTGTTTTCCCACATTGCAGGACTGTTTGTCACGTCATCATGCCAGGTTTGGAATACTCGAAGACCATCTCTGAGCTCAAGAAAAGATTCGTCGGCATGACGCTTGAATGAACAGAGCATGAGCTCCAGCAACCTAGTATTATACGAATGTGCCGATTCTCCACCACGAGACACTTCTTTGCCTATGAATTGATCGACTTCGGAGGCTAGCTGTAGCAGAATGTGAAAGTCATGCACTAGAAGATATAAGGAACGGAACAATTCAATCTGGGCGGTACCCTCCGCGTGTCGCTGGCGCCTTTGAGTATGTTGAATCGTATCCATCAAGCATATACGCTCTTTCATTGAATACAAAACCTTCGACTTGAACGGGATCAGCACCTGCTGGAAAGACATAGGCGTTCTTTGTACTTACACATTTCGTCTGATATTGCGCTGAATCTAACACTACGGAATCTCGTGAGAGCCGCCGCAGCAACAGTTTAAGTTGCCAGAGCCAGACGTCAGGAATCATTTTGTATGATGATTACGTCGCAGGCTTGAGGGGTCGGACAATTTATGAGTAGTCCTCTGGTGCTTACTAGGTAACATTGTCATTAATGAAAATCGGCCCACTATATACACTATATTTATACACAGCACTATTTGAACGTCCATGTCACATCGACAACTATTTTAAGAATATGGCGGTTCTCGTTGTATTTTCAAATTGATAATCAATGTCACACATGTATTGTAATTCTGACACTCACAAGATAAGTCCTAAGATGCTGGTACCTGTTGGATGTTATTGTACGCTCAATTTTCCTTTCTTTTTCACAATACGACTTCTTTGATATTCTGAAAGGATTACTATACAAAAATGATACAACTACCTCAGCACGCTGTTTGGCCGATCCACAAGAAGCTCAGGCGACATCACCTCAAGGCTCTTTAGTCTCGAGATATGTTCTCAAACACAAGGGGCCGACAGGTTATATGCTCCTTGTGGGATTTGAACTTTCGAGAAGTATAGTAAACACTTCGAGCATTGACACATCTTCGAAGTAGATCGGGCCAAGCGTCAACGGCCAAGCGTTGAATTTCTACGTTATTATAGTACAAACCTGACCTAAGATAATAGGCCGCGATTTTCGTTCTGATCAAGTCTTACGCCAGACTACAAAATCGAATAATTAGTCACAGCCAACAGTGAGCCAAAGGAACCCGAATCGGCAAGAGTCGGATAGCAAATGCTGCTCCGCCCCTGGCAAAAGCATACCATAATAAAATGTAGTTCATTCTGCATTCTACATACCGTATCCCAATCAAAGATACCCGACTTTCATCTCACCTACATCTGGTCGATCTTTGAAATATCTCTTAAAGTGCATCCGATTATGCGCCTGAAGTCGACCGTGCAGTTAACAGTCCCACTGGAACAAGACCCCGCCAGGTGCATGATGGAAGAAGTGGCTAATACAGCACCAAAGACCAAAAGCTGGATCAGTGTCACCTACAATAGTCTAATTATCTCCCACTGACCTTACCGTCAAAGTGATAAGGTTCCCTCCCATATGCCGGACTTGTGTGGAACTCGGTAGGCTCATCTAGACGCTCCATCCGAATATAAATCTCCTCGATTACCCGCAGCATGGATGCATCATTCGTTTGTGATCTTCGTAAAAAAGAGATTCTCCATGGAAATGAATCACAATTCTTCTCGTGACGTCACCAGTGGGTCCAAACCTTTCCGTCTACACGGCCGAGAGGCTTAACATACCTAGGCTATGCAAGAGTACACACAAACGACTCTGATGTTGTCATTTTGAGTCTCTACGGAATCTTCGCCTCCTACCACTGCTTAAATCGAGGTCGAACCTATCGTACACCACCTAGAGGTATGGTGAGCGATATGCCGGTGATGATATAGACTGATGGACAGTAGCCCTACCTGCACATATCGCTTCTGGGCTGGTTGAAGTCGTCCTATACTACGGGGGATGGCCATGCTCTCTCGCGGCGGTCGCTGCCTGTTGGACTCATTCCTTTACCTCACTAATGCTGGTTCGTAACCTTCCCAACGGACATGGATGGCATACCCGTAAGTGTCCCCGGCCTTTTGTAATCGGGAAGTGATACAAATGACCTGATTTCTCATTATGATTCGATTTGCCCTTCAGGCCCAACATACCAAGCTGGATCATTTCTGCGAGGGGGGCTGATGGCCCTGGCCTACGTCACCCAAGATCCTATGGACTATCATGATGCAGTCATGCCATTGCATGGCTTTGTCTACACCCGAGCCCTTCTCTTCCTATTTGGTGTCATGGGGCCCCACCCAACGCTCAAAGGCAATATCAATCTTCGCGAGGGATACAGCCTGGCTGTTTTCGGAGCTGCCCTGATTGCTGTCAGCCATTGTAGCAGCCCATTGGCGGTTCCACTCTACTTGGCTATGGTGTCGCTGATAGGTATTGTGAGCCGCTGTGCCTCGCAAGTGTACGTACTTTGGCCCTCTCGGTAATAGAGTCTTGCTAATCTTTGACGACAGACCGAGGAAAATACCAGTAAGACGACCGGTAGTAGTACTGATCAATACACTTGGTACAATCGGGATATGTCACTATCAAGATGAGCGCAAACCACCTCTTATTGGAAACCTGCGCGGTGATCGCATAGGCGAATTTCTCATGGATCTCATATCGAAAACAATTTCATGGATTTTGACCGGAGAATACTGCAGGTAGTGGCAAGTTGGAGACGGCTTTTGTCTGTCTCATGTATTCTCGGATTCTGAAAATTCAAGAGCCGGAATCTTCCTACTGCTCTTCACTGAACTGGTGAATCAATGAATGGGACTTTTGAAGATGGCTATGTCTATCTTTAGGTTACCATGGGGTAACTAATGACCAAGCAATATCTCAGTAATTGGGCCGATGTTCATCAGTGATTCCACAGCCATCTTCTACAGAGCAAAGCAAACTTGCTCAATTGAAATGCGCAGTTGTGTAATTTTACTAATTAACATAATTTTCCTTGTCCTGTATTTGGTGGGCTGGATGAGAGGCTTTGTGAATGTATTTTGAAGATTTATAATCTCTATCTGAGTCGATTGCGCACTATCCAAGTGATTGGGAGGAACTGGCCTATTTTAGTATATGGACTTCAGACTCGCACCCTGGACGACGTATCGTTCCAGTTACAATATTTTGGTACTGTACTCTCTAGGATATCTCAATTGCCATGAAGCTCAATAATTGAGTTTTCATAGCACAAACCATTTACTATCAGGAGCTATCGCGTTGTCTTGCTGCGAACGGCTTGGTCGTCGAGGTGAGCTGAAATTTCATTCAGCTCCGGTTTTGGAGGAGTTCCACCATACTCGATGACGATACATCACGAGCTAAAGATAATGCCGAATCCCCATACATATTTTTCGATTGCACGTCGATAGCATGGATGGTTGTTGTGAGTAGTAAACGAACCATCACAATGTCTTGGTTCTGAACCGCTTCCATCAGGGGAGACCATTTGTATCCATCAAGTCGCGTAGGATCGGCACCTTTGGCAAGAAGCATTCGAGCCAGGGTGATGTTCCTCTTCGAAACGGCCCACATAAGAGGACACTGGGCCTTGTCTTCAACATGTTGGGGGGAGGCCCCTCGAGCCAGTAGCAGGCGAGTCATTTCTACATCTTCCTGCGCCGTAGCCCTGGCAAGAGGTGTCCATCCAAAGCGGTCGACGGTCTCCAAGTCAGCACCACGGTGCAACAGCATCTGCACCATTTCTATGTTACCCATACTTACTGCCCAGGCGAGAGGGGTTCGACCGCAGCGATCCACGATAGCGGGATTCGCGCCGTGACAGAGAAGTTTTTCAGTGATTCCGACGTTACCACTCAGGGCTGCCCATGTCAGAGGACCTCGGCGGAGTCTGTCGGTCTGGTTGGGATCAGCACCTCGAGTAAGTAACAGCTGCACAAGCGCCTCATAATTACGCTTGATTGCCCAATACAACAGGGAACCCTGAGAGGCATCCCACGTATTCGGACTCTCTCCTCTGCAGAGCAACAGTTCAGACAGAGATAAGCTACGATTCTTGGCTGTAGTCCATAATGCGGACAGACCTCCATAAATTGTGCGGTCAGCGTTCATCCCTAGAAGAGCGGCTACGGCAAAATAATTATCGTTTTGGATGGCCCAATAGAATGCCGATTGACCAATTCCATTTCGTACATTCACGCTTGCGCCGGCGTAGAGCAGTGTGGATATGACCTGGTAATGGTTGTGTTGGGCAGCCAAGATCAATGGCGTATTACCAGAAAGTTCTCGGGCATTGAGAAGTTGTTTGACCTGTGGATTGGTGAGCAATAAGCAAAGAATATCACCAAAGCCTCTTTGCGCTATCACGTGGAAGACTGTTTTTTCATGTTTGTCGGTAACAGTGAAATCGATAGAATTGTGGGCCTTGACAAAATCAATAGCAGCACATTCCCCGTCGCGTTCGAGGCTATGGAGGAACCGATACCCGAGAACCCTCGGTGTCACCAGCCTAAATAAGTAGGAGCAAGACTTGCTTAGATTCAAGGAGGCTGCTCGGTCTAAATCTTCGGCAACAAGCAGCCATATTTCTGGCGGGAAAATTTCCATTGTGGCAATCTACTAGAGCAAAGACGTCGATCGGCGCAATACTCCCTTAAGTAAGCTACACGAAGAAAGGCCAAATCTGGCACAGAATTAAACCCCTTGTTAGAGTTGCTATTGCATGCTTATAAATCATGGTTTTGTTTTAGGTAGGTCTTGGTCATTCCGGCGGCTAAGAAAGGGGGCAGAGTGCGAGTATGTCCGGTTTGTAACCATGAGATAAAGAAAGATCAGGCTACACCCAAATTAGCTTGAAGAGAATTGATTATCGGATTCTTTAGTAGACCGACTCATTGGAAGAAATCCGGCACTGGATACGCCTCGAATACGAATTATTGTTGAACAACTACACGATAATAACCTACCAATCGCCGGCAGCACACCAAATGTTGGCCGCATTTCGCTATACACACTTATGTGAGAAAAGGAGGTTTTATTTTGTTGGGAGTCATTCAATGGGCATGAACATCCACATAGATTGTAGCAAAGTCCTTGATACGCTCAGCTCAGCCATTCGATCTAATAGGTCCGCATTGACTCTACTAGTCCATCGTGGAACCCCCGGGAGAGGCATATTCCCTGAGAAATCATGTTTCAGTTATGGTTTATGTAATCATGGATGGCTCCGTGGTTCTGAGGCGGCTTCGCCCAGGTCTGTAAAATGATGGTCTGCCATAATCTCGTCACCTGCGGTGTTACTGGCATTGTATTGTTGTCGTCCCTTATCGGGTCTGTTAGTGTGAATCGGAGCCCTCTACTATTGCCCTGGCCTATGTGGTCCATTTATCCATCCCCCTTGGAGGTATGGCTTCGAAGAAGCGGTCAACGGGGTCTCTGTGCGTCCTGGTTTTCTCTGTTGTGAGAACCATTTGTCTCTCCTAGTACATACCTTGCAATTGGCCTATCTCAAAGCTCTTGTCATATCGTAATCTTTTCGGGAATGAGGTTTCTTCGACAACACCTTGCTAAGTGCCTGTCCTCGTGGCTGCAGTATTGGGGACAGAATGACCACGAAATCTGTCGATTTGGGCAGGAGAACAAGGCCGTAATCGAGTAGTATATGGATAAAAATCTCTCACTGTCAGAAATAAGTTTTCTATTAGTTTGTAGTGGCCATGATGGCTAGCGATGGTCGGTGTTTGATTAACACCGCCGGAGTCAGAATATGTCAATGCTGGGTGTATCAATGCTGGGTGTAGGTCATTTTAGGGCCCAATTCGAGCATCCCAGGTGACAAGAGGAAGGTCAAATTGGACCCCTGTTACGGTGCAGTACTGGTACAAGTTCGCTTTTATTGTAAATCTACATGTCGCCTGGGTCAGCCCGTGATGTATATGGTATGCTTTCCATTGTGAAACGCAAGGGGTACATTGTATTCTTCGTGGCCTTCGTCGTGATGTATACTATCTTTTTACGGAAGTTATGAATTCTTATCACTCAGGATAGTTGTTTGTGAGCCATGTTCGGTTTGCCCATACTGTGAGTGATATCTCAGAGTAGATGGTGGCAATTCTCACAAGAAAGTATACCAGTTTTTAAGTTGTTAAGATCTATAAAAGCTTCCTTTGACTGTAATCGTCAACTACATTTCTTCGTTTTTTTGGGTTTTTGATTAAGTTTCAGAGTTGAGCTGGTACGGCGGGAGGCGGGTGCAGGGGAATTGACGTTACGTTACCTTGCCGTGCCTAGGTCGCGTGATCGGAATTTCCGCAATCAGGAGATTGGGCATACTTAGAGATTCTAAACCTTCAAGATACGTTGACGATAATTGCAACCTTACAATACGTTTTGTTTTTCATCAGAATGAACTGTTCTACTATTTATTCTAGCTGGATACTCATTTGTGAATGCTCACTTGTGGTTGAATATTTCTTTCGAAATTCCGCACTTACTAGAATTCTCTCGCGTGTAAATTGAAAAGGTCCACTCAAATACAACATAAATATCAATAACATGGAGCGCTTTCGGACACCCTAGCCAATAGCCCAGCCCACGTCAAGGGTCGTCAAGGATACGTGCATCGTAGATTCTAAATTCCAAGGCCCCAAGCTGTTCCTTTAAAGCTGCCAATTCACCTGCTCTAAACCCACAACATCTCAAACTGATTTTTCGGAGATTGCCATTAGACAGTTTATGACAAAATGAGTTCAGACTGTTGCCTTTCCGGCATTCTATATTGCTTGGGAAGATCTTAGGCTTCGACAAGATTTTAAGCGTCTTCACTGAAGGTGGTAGTGCCGGAAGAATGTTGAGATCTGTTCCCACGTCAAGGTTGTTCCAGTCGATAACAAGGGTTCGGGATAGAGTGCTTTTGACTAAGGTCGACAACGAACAAACTGCACTCGGTTTGAGCATTCCACCAAGCGGTTCCACTGCTGTCTCGTTTATACAGATCACCATTTTCCCCGGATATTCAAAGACAGTCAACATGTGATTGGGATCTTCTTGCTGATCTTCAGAGGCTGTCATGGAGACGTCGTTGCAAGTTGATCCCTGTGGCACGACTTCGGCCGATTCGAACTTCTCCATGTCATTATCTGGGATTGCCATTTTCCGTGCGATGAAAGAATTCTGGGTTTACTGAAGGGAAAGCTGAGGGGCGTCGCTGAGTATAAATACCCGATCCGCAGTTATTTTTGAGGGAGGCTGTTTTGTATCTCCGAAATTGGTCTTCTCAGATTAAGCCGCAAACAAAAGTACGATGCTGCTGTCCGATTTATTCGCACCCGTGCATGGTGTCTTTTCCGTCTCCAAATATAGCTGCGAGGAGTCGTTTTGGTGGATGGTGCGGTCGATATGGTAGAACCCCATAGAAATCCCCTCCATACACCCACTTTAGGACCCATTTGTGGAACTATAATGAACCTTTTGGCGTTGTTGATCATATACGCAACCATATGATATGATTGTGTAAGCATTCAGGTTTCAAGCCATTCTGTAATGGATTCAGGGTTGAGACAACGACGCTCTAGCCCTGATTAATATTGGACAAATAATAGAGTATACGAGCACAACTATCGTTCATTTTGGTTTTAACAGTAAAAACCAGACACATGATCTGGAATTTAGGTCACGAGTGTTCTGAAGGCGATGACGTGATCATGGTTTGAAAGAGGCACTCCATGTTTTCACCCGTGATGCGATGCCGGGCCAAATCTGACACAGAATTAAACCCCTTGTTAGAGTTGCTATTGCATGCTTATAAATCATGGTTTTGTTTTAGGTAGGTCTTGGTCATTCCGGCGGCTGAGAGAGGGGGCAGAGTTCGAGTATGTCCGGTTTGCAACCATAAGATATAGATAGATCAGGTTACATCCAAAATCGACAATTGTGAAAGAAATCATGGGCATTGACGAGTGTTAGCCATCTGATTATTTAGTAGACTGACTCCCTGGAAGTAATCGGATACTGGACACTCCTCGATCACGAAAATTGTTGAATAACTACACGCTAATGACGTAACAATTGCTGGCAGCACACCAAATGTTGGCCGCATTGTATACCATCGCAGGCCGGATAACGGTACGGGTAAGAAGGTCTCGTCGAGTACAGGAAGGAGCTGAACTACGTGACGGCATTAAATTCGAAACTTAGAATACCTTACATTACATGCTCAGTACAATTCGTGTGTAATACACTATACAAACAAATTCTACGCAGTAAATGAGAGGATCATGTACCCTAAGACTTTCATGTGCGAACAAACAATAAAATATTCTCGATATGAATTGTATATAGAGTATATATTTTCTAGTAGAGATTGATCGGACAGATCTATTTACCGAGAATATAAGCTTAATTTCGTAAACAACGGCTGGTTGGGGACCATGGAAGCTTAGCATCAATTTGCCACGGAAACCTTGTTAGGGAAGGGAAGGTAATTTGCGATGAAATATGCCAACAAATCAACGTAATTTTGTGTGGAAAACGAACAGTGTATACTGAAGATTATCAATCTTAGTTCTAATTGCGCTTCATGGAGTGACAGCAGCAGGTCGCCTATGCTAGCGTTGTCTTTCACTCAATCTTGAGGGGGTTCGGGGGGAAACGGTTGCGGTGGACGCACGTTACACCTGTCAACTTAGCAGGAGAACAAGGCTGCAATCGAGTAGTACTGTATATGGATGGAAATCTCTCACTGTCAGGACTTAGCGTCCTCTACCAGTTTGCGGTGGCCAGGATGGCCAAGAATGGTCGGTGTTTGAATAAGACCGCCAGAGTCAGAATATGTCAATGACGGGTGTAGGCCATTTTAGGACCCAACACGAGCAAACAACGTGTGTAGAGAAAGGTTAAAATTGGAACTCTTTTCTTACGGTGCAGTACTGGTACAAGTTCGTGTGTATTGTAAATTTACATGTCGCCTGGGTCAGCAAGTAATGTATCCCAAGCGTTTCACGAGTGAGAGTATATGATATGCTTTCGATTGTGAAACGTGAGGGTACATTATATTTTTCGTGGACTATATTGTGATGTACAGTATCTATCTAGTGAAGTTATGAATCCTTATTACTCCGTAGGATAGGTGGATGTGAGCCATGTTGGGTTGACCGTACTGTAAGTGATATCTCAGAGTAGACGGTGGCATTTCTCGCAACAAGATATACATGAAGGACAGCGTAATTTTGGGTAAATATGAATTTTATCATTTTTTGGGTAGTTGCGATTGTCTTTTATTGTAATATTGTAATTATCAGCCATACTTATCGCTTTTTGGGTGTTTGAGCGGGTGCGGCGGGAGGCGGTTGCAGAGGAATTGACGTTACCTTACTGTACCTAGGTCGCGTGATCGGAAATTACGCAAGTAAGCCTGACGCTCTACTCTTTGACAGTGGTTGTACTGGTAGTCATGATTGGGAACGACCCTCTCTATGTTTTACTCTGGTAAATGTTGCCTCTTAATGTCGGGAACCCCTGCACCGACAATATGCAATCTAATTCGTAGAAGTACAATCATTTCATGTCCGGGCGCCACAGGGGTCCAGAATAACTGATCTTAATACAACTATTCAATGTCGATGCATACCTACCATCTCTGGAAAAATGTCTCTAAATTCGATCGATCAGGGGTGCGTCACGCGGTCATCCGTCACGTAGAACGTCACCAGCGCTTACCATACAACTAACGCCCTTTTGCAATTCAGTGTGACATGCATACTTAAATCTTTCTCCAGCTTCTTAACTTTCGTACAACCCTGCCATCAGTTTTACATTGACGATACTGCATTCATATTATCAAGTTAGCATAGTATCCGCTGCCGGTAATTGCGGAGCAGGCTACGTGACGTTGATTTTAATTCGGTCTCTGAAGCTCTGTTGGTCTGCTAAGGTCAAATCAGAACATGTCAAAAATGTTAAGAAGGCCAAATTAAGCTTGTACGAAACTGGAGCCAATAATTGTTATAATCAGACCAACCCGGGCTTTATTTATATCAAGGAGCAGTGATCAACGAACAAGGAATTGAAACCATTGAAGATTCAGCTCTCCTCTATCCACTACCAAGTTGATCTCCACAATATGAGTATCGAATATTTCGAAGCATTAGCAGATGAAAACTTCAGTGACTCCGACTTTTCAACCTGGCTTGTGGACTGCTACGATTTCTGCAACTTGGCTATACAGTTGATTGAAAATTCGTTTGTACAGACTAACCAACAATCCCGTGAGTTGAGTTTCAAACGATTCCAGAATTTCTTAGAAGCGCTTCGGTCCAGAAGCCTGGATTGTCTGTCGAGATGTGTTTCAAGGATGGTAGTGCACCATATCATAGAGATAGTCCGCCGGGACGATTCAGGGAAGTGTTTGCAGATTGCAACCGAATTTGCACAGAAATTCTGTGGGCTTTACCCGGCGCAGGAACTTAGGAATTGTAATCTTCTATCCCTGGCTATAGGGAAGGGGAAGGAGGCTGTGACGCTGTTACACGCATTTGGTGCATTTCAAGAGCCCAATCACATTACTGTGGTTCTTTTTCTTGCTGAGCTGGACGACTGGGAATTGAACGAATATCGCGAACATTATGGTCTGTTGAAGCAATTTGACTCGAGTATTACCAAAACAGGGCTTCTTGAATGGCTACGGGACAACTCCACACGCCAGTCTGAGAACATAGAACTCCAATCCATTCTATGCTTTGCAGTAGAGAATGGACAGGGAAGTCTAGTTTCGAAATTATTAAATAACCTCGAAGGGCATGAAAGGGTGGACTATCAGCTAGTATTCAGCTATGCATTACTGAGTGGGCAATGCGAGCTGGTTGAACTCTTGGTCGAAAAGCAGCTCGTGGATCCAAGAAAAAGCATATGTTGGCCACAAGGCAATTACGACAACAATATCATCATCGATACTAAAGATAATCGCGATCCTTCGGAACAGCTGCCTCACAATATCACTCCTCTGGCCTATGTAGGTTTGACGGGGAAGATAGATATTGTCAGGTATCTATTATCCAAAGGATTGAATCCAAATGAACTTGGAAGCCAAGATTACTCTCCAATTGGCTTAACAGCTTATGCAGGGCATAACGAATGTTTGGAATTGCTCTTGAGTTCCAAGGCTCTCACAATGGGTCCGTGTAACCCATTTGGGATGACCCCTCTGCACATTGCGGTACTCGATTTGGAGAATGAAGACGTAATGAACTCTTTACTTCAACGCGGGGCAAATATCAATGCCAAGGCCGACAGCGATATAACACCTCTTCTACAGGCTTCGATAAGTGATAATCTTACAGCCGTCGTGTTTCTGTTGGCCAAGAAAGCATCGACTCTTTCAACAGATAGTGAGGGTCGTAATGCGCTGCACTTGGCGACAAGACCAGAAATCATAAAAGTACTTGCCCAAGAGAGCAGATTGTTATACGCTACGGACAATAATGGAATGACGGCTTTGTCCCTCACGGCCCATTCTAGGGAAGCAATTCGCATATTACTTCCTCGTTATAACCAAGTTCGTGAGGCCGAGCTATCAGAAGCATTTTGGACCGCCATTTGCTGCGCCTGTCCAGACGACGCAGAATTTCTACTAGATTCGCTGTCAAAGGAACGGAACTGTAAGTTCCTAGTGGATAGTGAATCTTGGGATAACTTTGTGGCAACCGCAAAGCTTGGTTGTTTCTATAGGGCACCCTATCTGAAATGTGCGCCTCAAATAAAGAGCATGATCGATAGGTATCTCAAGGGAATGGGACATGGCGAAGGCGAGGAATGCATGGAAGAAAACCTGAAAAGGACAGCTCAACTACAGTCAACAGGTAATGAAGAAGAAGATGGCATTTTGCGTGACGTTGTTGACACAGCACGAAAGATGTCGAGGTTGGCAGTTCGGATTCAACCGTTGTTCAACGAGCCAACCCAAGTTGAGGAGCCAACCCAAGTTGAGGAGCTAACCCAAGCCCGTGGACAGAGCAATTTCTATTTAGATTTTTACAAGGCCATGATTGTGCATGCGCTGATCTGGTTTTACTGTTCTCCCGATAGACTCAAAGTTTCCATCCTTTATATTGTATTCACGAGCTTGGGGAGCCAGTACTTAGGAGATCGTTCTTGAGTGACTACAACGGAAGATTTACATTCAAATTCCAGCATTGTGATTTCATTCATTACGAAGATCTTTCAGTTAAGGAAATCCTAGAGATGTTATTGAGACTGAGTATACCAATACTCAAATCAGGAACATATTATCCAATAGTCACGCATTCTTCAAACTACTCCATCTCTAGAAAACTTCTAGGTCAGTTAGTAATGCGTTGCGAAAGAAGGTTTTATGGGGACTCACTCGTGAAAATGATCTGTGCCAGCATGCTTGCCGGAACTTCAAAGCGATCGGTTTCTTGTCTACCTGTATGTATCCTGATTTTGGTACGAACCAAATTTTTGACAGGAAGAAGAGCTCGCTCTTCTAGCTAGCTTTGCTTTTGTTCTTTGGTGGGCTTGGCGATCATCACGTAGAATTCTGTAATGACAGGCTAAAGTTCGTGATGAATGGCCGTGGGAAGGGATGCGGGTTCGAGGCAGATGGCTGAGTACGTCTCAGGTCCATGCAAAGGGCCTTGCGGGGTTCACGTCGATTCGCGTCCGAAGTACCCACCACGAATACTTGAAACTGGTCTCTAGTTGGAGGAAGAACAAGAGACTGAAATGATGCCCAGAGCGGTCGTTTTACAGCTGAGAAAATGACTAGCATTTTACCTCCAGTTGTTGCGAGCGAATTCCCACTGTCGATTATTTACTCAGTGACTTCGGAAATCGGGGTGGTCCCAAACATGAGCTGGATGATATCAAGATCAAAGATACTGTTCATGATATTCTGCGATCAATTCCATTGTCTTGGAGACGAGGATTGGGTCTACTGATAGTTTACATCGCAGAGGAAGTTCCGGTTCTGTAGAACGGAGCGATGGATTTCCGGTATCCGTTCTATTCCTTATGTCTCATAGTTAAGCCAGCCTCAACGGTAATCCTTCTCCGACGCCATTACATGTTCTTCCTCAGGGAAAATACTCTGCTGGAGACGTCAACAACTGAAATTTACTATCATGGTCTTGTTTACACTCACTTCCCAATCATCCGAGGGGAAGACCGACTGGATAATGCGTACTTTGCCGCGAGAAAAGCGAACCACCGTGATGCGAACACCAAGTAGGCCCATTTTTCGGGCAACTTTGGACAGCAATTGTCGCATAATGTATTCTTAATCGAATTGTGAAATGGAAATTTCGGAACAAAGTGGAAAAGTATGTTCTCTTCAGCGTGACGAGGCGAACAGAAAGACGGATCGCCGGTCAGGTAGATTAATAGTAAAACGAAATACTTATATCTTGTTTCATCAGCTGCATAACGATATATTAAGTAACCGAGTTCTAACACGATGTTGACGATAAAGAAAATAATAGATGGATTAACGAAGATCATTAACTCATACTTACTCAAAATCATTCGATATTGACAAAGCTACTCCCAAGTGCTAATATCTCGTTCCGCAAGGTACCACCATCCTGATTCTGCAATCAAGGTGGGGATTTAATTCAGAATAACTGTAGTTATCAAAGGGAACGTTAGCAGTTGACCTTGATTTGTATCAAAGCCGGAGCAGGTCAGTGGCAAAAAAGAATGAAACGGCCCGGCCATGTAGGTCTCATACGAACACACTTTAATGAATGCTTTCAATGCTAAACTACTAGGCCATGGTATAGATGCGAATGTATATTATATGCAATTCTTATCCACTAAGGTGGCAGTGCTGATCATTCCATCATCGGAAATACCATCCTGTGGCAGGCTTCCTACCATCCGCCAGGCCCAGTGATTACGTTGAGTTCACACTATGCCCACGAAAGCGCTTCTCACACTTGTTTGTGCATGCGCATCTTGCTCCTCACAGCCTACTGGGGCCTACTGTTGTAATGTTAGGGAGTTATGCTGCTCAGTGATTCAGCACCAGCTGCTGGAAAAATGCCTCACAGCCAGTAAATGCGAGCACCTGCTCCCACGTGCAACTGCCGGACTTTCACGAAACTCTTAGGTAGTGCCATTTACCGGACCCAAAATGACACGATATCGAGGGGATAGAATTGAGACACAACCAGCAGGCATCCAAAGGAAGTACTCAAACGCTTTTCCTTGCACCATTCAGCAGTCTCGTTTGTATGAAGAGACTACAAAATCAACGTAAATCTGCTCCCTGTCTTCATCTTACCGACATCTCCTCTTGTAGGTTTCTTCCAGGATGGCAATTCAATAGTGTATCGTTCACATCAGCTTTCATTGACTGAAAACTGGGTCAGACCACTCTCAGCGGGGCTTGCCATAAAGGCCCCTACGGCAAAATATTTATAAGTCGGGCCGAGCACGATGGAACCCCCAGTTTTCAAGCAAAAAGAAAAGCAAAATCTACAGCCCTCACATGTCATGCGGTAATGTGCTTGGGTATTTTGCCACCTGAGGTGAGTTTGCCGTTTTCCCGGATGGTTTGCGAGATCTCTCACACTATTTTCTATAGTTATGGGAGCTAATCCTTTGTTATCTGGCACGACGATCTTTGGCTAGAATGTCAAAAGTCTCCTTATGCTTCTCACAAGTGGCACAATCCCAAGTGCGCCGGCGCATAGGGTATCATTTGTCCTCGGGTACTCCGTTCACGCTCAACATGGTACTTTCAGATCCAGCTACTATGGAAAAGAGCGAGAGCCTTGCACTTGCTTTGGCTCCTGTTCCACTTGAACACTCGATACTGAGAGCTCGCTGTTCCATGCCAGATGTGCCAAACACTCTTTCAGGTTACACTTTCCTCGATGTCCGTCACAGCCTAAATACGGGCAATGGAGATGGTCTTTATAGTAAGATCATTCGGTTTGATGATTTCGACTTTCTCTATCTGCTCCTCTTTGACATTTACAAATGCAGACCTGATTCGTTGATTTCAGTTGGGAATCTTTGTGGGGGCCGAATGCGACTGATTCGTCTTTGGAAAAAGTGGTTCACACAGAACGGGGCTGCTAGTGAACATGGCAGTGAGACATCGTCAAAAATGCTGTTCACAAGACTCGTTTGGGCAGGTCCTAATTTCGATGTCGGATTTTTGGTCTCAGCAGCCGAAAGTGGGCCCCATACAAAGGCTGAATCACGGTCGAGTTCGCATGTCATACCAAGACCAAGCGCTGATACGAGATTCTATCATGTGAAGATTGAAAAAATGCTAGTTCAAGATCTTTATCTCTTAGGGCTACTAGAAGACTTCAATCCTCACGACAAATAAAGTTCAATTGCACGTGTTCAAATATATATTGGTGTACTCTTGTCGTAAAACCGTTCCCCCACCTCTAACCTAACTAATACTCGAATATTTAGTCAACGGCTTACTGCTAAACACTGAATTTACATGTGGATCTCTCCGTTAATACTAAAAGTATACCAACACAGTCACATACATTCGTGACACTTGCGCTTAATAGGTTATAGTCCGTAAGGCGTCATGTTGTAGATCCATCGGACTTACCATGTGTTCTGGGTCGATTGTTTGACAGAGAACACAGTCAACGGGCGCGATAGAGCAATTCACTACCTGATGACCACCCTATTCCCCCCCTACAACAATCCTAGCGAGATGGCTGAAAGATGGCCCAACCCAATCCTCGACTTGGATTTTGTAATATTAGGCTGCCGCATAGAAACGACGTAGCGGCCGTCAGACCGTGGTCAATGCTGACCTTCCAACTCACCAAATTCATCATTTAGAAGTTTGGGGATGCGTGCTTGAGTAAGAAAGAAAGAAATCCGCATGCTACGTGTACCTAGATAAACTGCATGAAGTTTACACTACCACACAGGTGAAACGTAGAAAAAGGCACCAAAATATATCGTTCCATGTGTTGTGTAGAAGGACATGACCGCTAGTCAGCGTCGAAAGAATATCACTTAAGGCGCCATTTGCAGCATCCCATCACAAAGTCACAGACTCTTGATCACATCACGTTCTGGTCGATACATACAATGAGCAAAAAGGTAGCTTGGTTGCTTTAGCATAACCTGGGTTTCGGGATATCAGAATCCCCCACTTCTTCTAGCACCAAATTGTCTTTTCTGAACCAAAGATCTTTCTTAGTATGTCGTTTTTGGTGGCGATAAAAAACAGATTGAATTCCTTTGAAACCAGGACGACGTCGACTTTTGAAACGTTGATTAAAACGTCGTAGCACTTCGTCCCAGTCAAGGGAGAGATACTGCCGATGATACGTGATGAAAGCAACCTCCTCGTGCAAGTATTTTCGATACGCCGAGAACGAAGTATCACGTAGCGAGCGGCGCGCGTTTCGATGATCCACATGGGCAGAAAACGAGGAGACTCCTTCAGTATTTCGCTGGGTTTTGTGGAATGCATGAACATGGGATAGCTGCTTGTGCAAGTCTGAAGGCCATACAAGGTCCGTTGTGGGTTCCTGGGGCCGTTCTCGGGCAGGGTTCAGGACGGCATTGATTGTTAAATATTTGGTGTTAGGATGCGCCAATGTAGACGAAGTCATGGTACTTGCTGTAGAATGAGGGTGTTAAATAGATAAATGTTGAGCATCTGTTCGACCTTCTTATAGGACAGCTTGCTAAACTAGTTCGAGTGACTATTAGTGATCATTCGACATCACTCAGATCGGCACAGGTAGTCGTACAGGGAATGTTGTGCTCAAATAGTAAGTTCAAAAGTTAGTATATTTTTACGATATCTTGTGGGTGGATACAGTAAATAATATTTCCTTGGGTTTCGAGGCAAAAACCCACCTCCAAACCAACTATGTGAAAAGTACTGGATCTCAAGAGAATCCACATCGGCCTTGCTGAATAACTGTCGTAATTAAGTACGTAAGTAAAAAAAGCCCATATTGTCCACGCTAAGACAAAGAGCCCTGCTGAGTAGGAACTTATTCGATGCTCGGGGGCATCGAATAGTTTGTAATAATTCGCCACAGAATTGTACCGCAGTACGTAGTACGAAAGCTCACAGAGGAAGATGCAATATCAACAGTTTGCATCTTGTGATGGGTCCTCATTCTGCTAAAGCACCCTCAATTAATGATGTGCACCGACGTCCTGGCGGTAGGGCCAGAAAAGAGTTTCTCAATGTATATTGGTCAAGCCGACATCGAGAATCACTGTATCCAGGTATCCAGAGACCCAATGCCACTCCCTCAATGACCTACTTCGTTTATAAATAGCAACAATACAATACTTCTAAACATAAGTGGATCTGTATGTACTGCCATCCATACTGTACAAAATCAAAATTCTTGCCTCAGGCACAGTCCAACACCAAAGGACAATTGATCTCTTCGTAAAGTGGCACGAAGCATAGCCCTCTGGTACTTTAGCTTGAGACCATTATTCTTGGGATTGTACTCACAGTAGGGGCAGCTAAGTGTCGAATGGCAGCAGCATATACAATTGGGGCAGTCTGGTGTCTTAAGAATCTCGACTGATTGGCTCTTCCTAGAGAAATGCGTACTCACGATAGGATAAACCACTGTCAAACAAATGTTAAACGGCAGTTGTCTATCCTGCAAAACCGCGGGCAGTGTCATTCTTCTTGATGTAAGATTTGTCAGACGTAGGCAACGAAATGACGCATAGATGTAGTGCCGAGATCACGCGGTATCACCCCTGAATGAATTGATCTTTGTGACGAGTAGTCCTCCTTTGCGACGTGGGGCGCCAGCAGGTCAACCTGGTTTGTTGTTGACTCCTTTGCCCATTGTTATATGAATTCAAAACCTCGTGGAAACAGATACTATTTTGAACGAATGTATTTATATCTTCAGCACATGAAAGAGCAGTACCAAGTTTAAACATCGTAAGCCTGGACCTAGGTCGAAGAGGTTGTCAAATGCACAAACCTAACTTCAGTCTAATATGAGACATACACCGTTTATTCTTCATGAATGCGGATTGACTTAATTGTCCAATAAAAAGTTGTCATCAGATCACGACCCCTAAGCCTCCCATGTTACAACGCTCATCAGTGTTTCATCGACCATCGGTAACTTCGATTGGGATGTACTGTTGCGTGTGATTCTGAAGCGAGCTGTAAACGTCAAAGCAAAATTTCTAAATCCAGTTTAGAGGAGTCCTTGTATCATGGGGTGATCCGTCGATTTATTCCCGCGTGAACAAATGTTGTTCCGCTGACACGAGAGGAGAGCCCCCGCATTCGCATCCAAACATTTTTTATGCCTTCTAGGTGCTCAATGTGAGAGTTCAACAATGCGGCTGTGTTGCGCATGACATATATCTGAGCATGTAGATGTTGGATCTGTGCCTCCATTTCTTGTATTGATGTTCTCATCGTGAAATACGCCGGATGTAGGATTGTTTGATCCTACCCATTCAGCTCAGGATATTAGATTTATATCAAATACAATGCCCACACTTGTAAGTCAAAAATGGAGAACTTGTTATTTGGGAGTGATTCTTTGCAGGGCCGTATATTCAACTACCATAATTGATCTGGCCAAAATGAGATGAGAAATTACGGCTCAGTCAATCTTCTGATAGCTCACTGACGCAGTGTCCGGAACTGGATGTCCTGTCGCCGGGACTTTCTCATCAAATGTTTCCACATATCACTGCGAATATTGAGACCAGACCCAAGTTAGTTGCGACTTCTGGGGTCTTTGTTCTGGATCAGCAAATTCTCCATTTTCGGATGCTACTGCTGAGCGAAGCACTTTGTTATTTTGGCGGGGCCAAAAGAGCTCCACTTCCAATACGTATCACCCCGTATTCAGTGTCACATTGACTGGGTTACTTTCCCAAAGCAGTTCATAGCATAGTACTCATTGAAACCCCGAGACTATTTGTTCCAAAATTCATTGTACCAGATACCTTAGCTTAATCCGACCGGCACGTTTCACGGTGCAACCAATACCAAACAAGCATGAATGAATGTGGAGAACCTTACAACACATAAACACATTGCATCTGCCCCCGAGTCTCTGGCTGAGATCTTTTCATCTAATACAATTGCTACCCCAATCAACGACCGCAGTGATTTTGACCTCACGAAATCTTTTAACAACACAATGGCAATATTATACCTATTCTACAAAGTATGCGTCGGGCTCGTCGGGGCGCTCTTGCTCCGCTGGATGTTTACTTTGATACGACAAGGCGCAGCGGCCGGTAAACGAATTTGAGGCATCTCCGACTGGCATGATTTCGCTAACAATTTGTAGGCTCACGACATTTCATTGTCTAGGATCCAAAAGTATCAGTCACTGCACTGTCATCCCATAATGGATGCACTAGCTAGGCTATTATAATGGCCATCATTTCATGGATGTTTCAACTTAGGGTCAAAATGGGAAGGCAGCGATTTTGGAAGAGCGACGGATGGAAGCGGAGTTAGGCATGTAACAGGGGGCTCGACCAATCAAGCTGTACTGATTCGTAAATTGATCGGCCAATTTGTTCTTTTCTTTAAGCCGAGCAGCACAATACATTTCTGGAAGTCTACCATACAACTACAGGGTTGGATATACCAATGTAGCCCATCACTTAAACATCATGAAAGAAACTTTCAATGCGTGGACTCTTCGAAAATAAGCGCAGAAGCTGTATCTACAACAAATATCCTACATCCGGCTTGTTTTGAGAGCGTCATCGCCACCGACGAGCCTTACGCACCGTACATGACAAGTAAAGAAAGGGCTAGAATATATGCGGGAACGGGGTCTTCTAGGGATCAAGGAATCGATGACACTCGAAAGTAGATGAACCCGATCTGTGGGTTGTCTGGAGGAACCTCACAGTGTGAGCAACCCCTTCCGGCAAAACGCTCTCTAGTTGCCAAAACAGGGAATGAAAAGGACACTGGTCGCCGCATCTATGCACCCATACTTCTGTGGCCATGGATGCACTGAGCATAGAGACAACCGTAGGCAATGTTGCCGTAAACAATGAGAGTGCAAAAAAAGCCCCAGGCACAAGAGACCTGTCAAATCGTCCCATAAGAGGAAATTTAACAGGCACGAGTGAGGCACAGAACAATGCACATACGATGTGTCGGCCATGCCTATATAACTTATTTTTGTCGCTTCCACCCGGTAGCTGTAACTTTAGATCAAGGTCGTACTTATGCATCCGTCAAAATGCTTTTCACCTTCGTTATGACTATATATGCTGACTTACTTGTGGGCATATCTTTCCTATTATTCCTGTACAATGACCAAAGGTGGACATCTGAATGATCCTCAGTTTCCCCCAGACTAGCATGTTAGTCTACGAACGAAAGACGAAGATGTAATAGCTCTCTATCAGTCCAACTGTGTTGAGATGATACTCTGGTGGTAGCAATCAAAATGCCTTATCATAACTTGGTGGGATATCCGAGATATCCCCAATAAAAAGGTCAGAGGAGATCAACGTCTTTTTTTCTCAGACTCGGGACAGCATGAATAATATTCTTTCCTGACCAGCCGAAACACCTTCTCCGATCTCTTGGACTAGCTATTCAAATCTCCATTTCTCCAAATTATCAAATTCTCACCACACTAAGTCAATCACGCTTCGCCCCTTCTAGTGGTACTAGATCTTTCTGCAAATAGAGATACATATCAAAGACCTCGGCACCGGCAGGATTTCTCACCTGGATAAAGTGCAACACAGATTATGTTTTGGACTAGTTCACGGTGCAGAGCAAACTATATATATACCTTTAGTCTGATCCGCAATTGGAGTTAATATCGGTCCTCGCTTTGTTATATGAAACGCAACAGCTATTAAGCAGTTGAAAGACTTTGTTCATAAATCAAAATCAGTATAGACAGCTCATCGTAGAGCTGCTTGGCACCTTCTTTTGCCTGAGAATGAGTACCCGTTTTGAGAGTCTCACTATATTCTTCAAGATACTGATAGAGGCTCTGATAGAAGCACCGTAGGCCGTATACATGCTGGTTCTTCAGGTAGGTTGTCTCACAAAACAACCAAAACAAGAGACAGTCATTTGAAAAGCAACTATTTTCATCGAATTTGGGTGGTGTCCTTGCAGTCGATATCTCTCGTATGTGTGCTATGAGTAGCTCAAGGTTTTTAGTAATATTCAAGTATCTTTCAATATCTAGTTCATCTTGGACTCTGAGTGCGATTTCACGCAACTTGTACAAGAGAGATAGCATCTCTGGCGTCCGAGACGCCACTGGTGTCTGGCCATCTAGTTTCACTCGACAGCTTGCAATCCTAAATATATTCAGTTTCGCTCCAAGTGCCAGGTTTCCATGCCGAGGGGACCGCCGTGGCACAGAAGCCTGGGTGCTGTCGTAAAGCTTGCTTCCGGGCATACAGTCTCCACTGCGACTATAATTACTGCCCTTCTGGCCATCAGTATGCAAGTGAGGCACCTGGTCAGGCTGTGGGCTAGTATACAGATCATATATATCTTTGAAGTCATAGTTCTCCAAACTGTCAAAAGTGGGGATACTGGAGCTATCGCCAGTACAACACGATTCAATGGAGCAAGGTGCCACATTGCTTTGAATGCTTTGTTGCTGGACTGGAGACGTACGCTCTGTCTTGTCTGGAATGTCGACGATGTCTGGGTTCTGGCCAGCCTGTTGAACATTCAAGTAAAAATTTGGCGCAGTACCTGAGGATCGGATCTTTTTGCGACAAATTGAGGATTCAGGTGAATGAGATCTCTTACTTGAATCCATATCAAGATGATCTTGTTCACGGAGACGGCAGTAACGAAAGCCCCAGTTTCTCTGCCGACTTCTTATACTTCACGTTTGACTACTCGGGCCCCCTTCACCATTTTCAAATTTGATGCTCAATAGCACTTCCGAGCTGAGGAGCGCCATATTTGGATTGGGCGTATCAGAATGGTATTATATCCGTATTGTCACAGTATTCATAACACATCGTCAATATTTTGGCCTCTTACATAGCTCGTGGAATAAGTTGCACTAAGTATCAGCACGAGCATGATAGACGCAGGCTTCCAGAGATTTTAATATGTTTATATGTGCATTCTATTGCTGGACTTGATTATCTTGTTCTGGGCTACAGCAAGAAAGAGCTTGAAGTGTCTACAACGTATGAATGAGACATTCATGATCCAAGAGGATTTCCAGTGGCCAAGGTTGGCTGTTGTCACGGCCCACGCTTTCGGGAGCATTTTTTACGGCGATGGGATTTTAGTTAAGAATATATTGCAAATTGAAGGCTCGATATTTTTGAAGACCTGACTGATGGGGGTGATGAATATTGAGGGAAGTACCTCTGGAATACCCCGCTCGCTACGGTAAAGTATATGTTAATGGTTGACCGGTCTCCGCGGTCAATGGCACGACTATCGGCTCTATCTGTGCATTTCTCATTTCTCATTGCGCTGACGACAGCTACGAATCGGCCTTGCTATGTTTTCGCATATCTAAAACGGATAATTCACTTCGACGAAAAACTTCGTGAAAAGTAGATTCAAATGCAACGAAAATTCTCCTAGGCATTCTTCATCCCCTTCCCCAGCGGAAGCACTGGCCACTTCGATCATAGTTCAATATGTCAAAGAGTGGGGGCCTGACCATCAGCGGAAATTGTCCACGAGAGCTAATTTGCGAATGACGGCGCCTTCCTTCTCAAAATTTACTCCCGGCCACTCATTAATACCTCCATCGTGGCTTGGGGGGATGCGATAAACGTCGTCGTATCCAGGCTCCATTCGTCTGGCTTTGATTGGGTATCCAATCCCCCAGTATGTCTCGCAGAGACGGTAAAGATCTTTCTGGAGTAATTTTCGGCCTATAAGGCATGAGTTTTGACTCGATATTTGGAATCCGCGTAGAATGGCCCTGAATCACGGGTCTGATTTTTTCGGCGGTCCTACCATTAAGTCAGATTATGCAGGAATTGAATGTATTTCATATATGCATACCCTGTTACTGTGGTCCTTCTGGATGTTGGCATAGCCAAAGGATCGCTCTGAGTCATCTTGACCGAAGGATCTGGTGGCAGACGAAAAGAGAGAGGTTCAAATTTTTTCATGGAAGGTCAACAAGCCTTGGGGTAGAATTTATGGCTTGTGCTCGGCTTAAATACAGCTGCGGACTGGTTCTAGCGAATCATTGCATCATCGTCGCCGAAGAAGTGAAGTAAAAGGTCCCTGTTCCGAAGAAAAGGGTCTCCATCCTTCTGACATAATTGCCAGAAATTTCATCATTTTCATTTTATCTTAGACAGATGTGCACTGGCGAGGAACAAATAGTACGAAATTACAGCACCGAGCATTTGCATCAATGAGGCCTTCGCTTTTAACGGAATTGTGCTTTCTCTATCCTCGTGCCGCTGAAGAGAAAGGCTGCTGCATACAAGCGAACAGCAAGGATGGCAGACGCGGTGTGGGTGCTCTCAGTATTGGGGTCTTTCCACTAATTTAGGTGTGGAATGATTACGCCCACTTCCTAAAAGTTCGTTATTGGAGCCGCCTTTGATTGGTTACCAACAGGGACAGAATCGCAAAGGACTTCTTTTTTTCTCCTAGCGGGCGTCAAAAAGGAACAAGTCCAGATTTAGCTTCCAATGAATATGAAATTTTCCCCCGTTCCCCCAAATTGGGACTCGAAAATCACCCCATAAAAGGGCAAATTATCCTAAGAAGTGAGCAAACAAGACAAGCAAAGTATTTACGGAATTGTTTCGGAATGCCGTCTACTCGCAGTGGCTCTACTCGCAGTGGCTCTACTCGCAGTGGCTCTACTCGCAGTGGCAAAAGCAACAGCAATTCCCTGAGCCCCAGTCCAGGCGTAGTGTCTAAAATTTCTGCACAATCGGTGTCATCTCATATTTCCCAATCCAATTCGCGAGGAAAAAGAGGCGATTGTCAGAGCTTGACTGATCTTCTTCAGGAAATTATTGAGCATCTTCAGGAAAGAATTGAAAGTCTTCGGGCCCTTCAAGAGAATCCCCAGGCACGTTCGCCGATTTCGGAGGACGAAGGATCCCAAAAATCAGCGTCAATGAGAGTCAACCCACCCAGTAGAAGAGAAGTGGAAGCGGCTCTTCATAAGACCTTTCGATCAGAGACGCCCCCAGAGGGTTCCTACTTCTCTGAACCAGTCTTAGTGACAACATATATTGGATCTGTCTGCATACTGGTGCTTGCTATATTATCAGTGGACTGGAGCTCCTTTTGGAAGATACCTCCATCATCTGCCGCTCTAAACATGGACGAATTCTCAACCCTCATGCGTACCTGGGCTGGAGCGGTCATGGAAGGGCTTTCACAGGAGTTTTCTGCTGGTCATGAGGCTTAGGAGATCCACTGAACCTTTTAAAATTGAGTCTGCGTCCAAAGAATCGAAGTTTACCAAGCCATTTGTCCTTGAGCATTACTCTTTCGCTTGTTTTGAGACATCAACTGTGATAGATCAACAATGCTTTTACATGATCAAAATTTTCAATTCTTTGGGCAATGAAGGCTCGGATCAATAGATTGTTCAATAGACAAATGATCAGGAAAATCTTTAATTCTTTCAAAACACCTGGAAAAATAGTATAACGATACAGACTGGTCTCTGGCGGCAGATTTCGGTTCACAATCAGTTAGTGCTGAGAAGAAAGACTTCAATCCTCATGTATCACTTCCTTGGTCAAATAAGTTGTGAAAGTTGGATGGGAGGACAATTAAAATATTGTAATGCATCATTCCAGTGAGAATATCCATGGAACTCAACCTGAAGAACGTCGCTTTCAGGTACGCAACGTGGCGACCACGTCGATTTACAGAATGTACAAATCCTATAGGCAGACTGGCTGTTTAGTGAAAGGCTATCTCAGTCAACAGTATGTCTTAGATTCTCCATGGGCACTATTTTGCCGAACTTGTTCCAGCAACGATTAGTGAGAGAAACTAGCTAGTTAACTATAGCGAAAACAACGGCGATTTTTACTCTCCATCACCAGCAGAACCCAAGGTAAAATTATTTGGCAATAATGTCAAGCTGATGATGGGATTTCAGTTACCTAGATGAATCTGCAGCAGGTATAAATCAGTCCGACGTGCTCTCAATTTGAACACTTCCTATCTCCCATGGGCATGCGTGTCGCATGAAGTCAGAATGGACCATTCCCTGTATCCATCATCGACGATCAGACTCATTGTGAGTACAAAGTCTCTTGTTGCATCACAATCATATTTGGCCTGTTTCAGCAGTAACAAAGGTTATGGTCATTTCAGGCCGACCCTGCAGGCTCGCAGTGGCTTGGGCTCAGAACCGCACGATGTGCCGTCAACTCGCGAGTCTCAGACGAAGATCTCAAAGGTACATCCATCGCGGATCCCACAAAGACTAAAAGGTACACCGCAGAAAATTCAGCGATGATTTATAGTGGATTTGACAATTTCCTTTTAGGGACTTTCTGGGATTATTGAAGAAACGGAGTATTCTGGAGCATCTCGGTATAGTGAGAACCCAGCAAAGACGGGACAAGAAATCCTCAATGTAACTTAGCCAATGCAAATCATGAGTTTGTGGGTATGGTCACAACCAAAAGTCAAATTTTTAGACACTCGTGTTTCCTACTTAGCGCGGAATGGTTCAATGAGAGAGAATATTCATAATCGATGGAAAGACGGAGAAAATGAGCTTTTCAGATTGCTTTCTTCGCGCCTTTGCACAATTGAGGCTTCAATTATTGGGGAAAGTCGGAGCTACCAATTCAGCCAGATTGAAATTGGCGATGTCAGAGTAGAGGCCATCAGGGTGCTGCTAGCATCAAAAATGAACCTAAAACTTGAGGTTGGTCCTGAGATGAGCTCCCAGTCGTACTGCCGACTGTGAATTCATCACAATACATCGGCTCGGCCCAGATGACTATTCAAATGGACGATTACCAATATCTTCTACGTGGCAATGTGTTAAGCCTCCTTGGAGCAGAGTCTCAGATGGGGCAATCGACCCGGAGTTACTACAGCGGGCGGCTCGATGATACGCGATCTGACCACTGCTTAGGTGCTGCTTCAGACCATTCTTTCATCTCGAGATTTTCGCCTCTGGACAAGCAGATACCATCTGGTCATTTTAAGTCTATGTGCCCTTGTGACTGTGCAGGAGGCTAAGGTAATTTACACTATATCGATTGCGTTCCTGAAAGATAACGGCGACAACGATAAAGCCGGTACCAACCTCGCTGGACTTGGCTATGGACTGGATGCGACGACAGATATGCAAGTTTCGCCAAGTCGTCCTCCATGTCAGATTGTACACAGCCTATATTCATCATAGAGTTATTGAAACGGAACAGGTTTGGTTCGGACTCAGCATCACATTTTTAAAATGGAAGACATTATTGCGCCGCTTACATCGCTTCAAATTATGGGAAATTATGGGATCTACGAGAAGACGGGATCTCGATCTATAGGGCAGCAATCATGGCGCAAGCATTAGTAAAGCACAAATTACAGAGAGTTGCAGAGACCATCAGCAGATTGGTGTAAGAAGAATGGCGTGTAGTTCGGCCCTTACATGGGTCGCAGATCATATAGTGATAAGTCAACCAGGATTGACATTCATTCAGAGGGCCATAAGATCCCTGTAGCTACAGTATTGGAAATGGAGTTGTCAATTTCGAATATTGTCAAAAGGTTTGCCTCACAATAGGTAGCTCCGGCTCGGCCGTTTTGAATCTTGATAACTGAACGAGTGGAAATCTACAAATTCTCCTGTCTGAGGCGTTCGATGATATCCATGATTTCCAACTCCGTGAGGCCGCCCTTCTGAGTGACTTCCCTCACGTGATAGAATATGCGCAGCCCTTTCCCATAGCATATGAATTTGCCTTGACCAATAAAAGTTCGGTTTTTGAGTCCAGCAATACCCTACTTAAGATTAGCACTGTTTTCTTTTCATAACACTGCCCCCTTCGGGACCTACATCGAGGTGAAAACGAGCAACTAGACAGGTACTCTCTCATTAGATTTTTGGGATATCTTCAATACTGTTGGTGCAACTTACTTGGATTTCCCAATTGCGTTTCACCCTTAAAATTTCCACGAAGAATGCTTTCCTCATCCTTCCCGATATTCACATCGCCATTCCACTTGAGTTGCACCTAGGGAATATTTCAGTCGCAGGGCCACTTCCGTGTCTTGAACCCTTTGCGCCATACCTTGGGCCTAGGTCCTATCTTATGACCAGACGTCATCTCATGATCAATGCTAGATTCGAAACATCAGTTTTGCTTGGAGAAATTGAAACCGGTACCCGGCCCATCTCTGACTTACAGTGCTTCAGCAGTGACATTCAAGTGTAAAATCTTCTCCTTGTAATTCAAGATAGCTTCGTCGATTCCTGTGATTGCTTTCTCAATTCCTGTGATTGAAGAAGTCGACTTAATATGCGGCGTGAATGTCTCTTCCGGATTGATGCTTCCCCCGACGATTGGCTTACCAATCGCTTGTTAGGAAGAGAATGGTATTGCAATGAATAGGATTGACGAGCACTTACAAAATTCAGTTTTTTCGTTTGCTGGTCTAGGTCTGTTTCTCCCTCAGAGTACTTATCCACCTGCACCTACACCATTCATCGACGAATCAGCAGCCGTTTTCTGAATGTTATCATGTTTGTACGAACTTCAATGTCAAAGGCATGCCTGAAAACCAAGTCGTCGCTCATGTTGTAGGATTATCTGAGTAATATGAATGTCCAGAGTCCATGGGAATGGGCTACTGGGCGTGCTTTTAAACTTCCTTGTTGCCAAACCATTACGCAAGATGTTCAAATAGGATGTTTGTCAATGTACCCACAAGTGTTCTATCTCTATATCAGACTGTCCCATCGTCCGGAATTACGCCACATGCGCCCTAGACATATCAGTTTCAAGCATTATCTGCCCATGGCCACCATACAATATACGGTTCCAGGGTGTCCTAGCGTACAATTCATAGAGTTGGAATTGAATTGATCCCTGAGCTGCTCTGAGATAAAAGTTTCTATCATCGGACCGACGTGGACTAAACAGAGGCTTAATTTGAGAACATGTTCCAGAAAAGGCCTTTCCAGCCAGGATCATCAGGAGTCAAGACGTCGTAAGGTGGCGACGAATGGATCATCAAGCGCAGTATAATACTCTTACCGCAGCGTTGCAGTCCTTATGACTACTTAGTTCCACAAATTGTACCGCAATTGAATGGACACAGGCTCTGTTAAACGGCGAGGCTGTACAGTGATACTCATTCTGTTCTGATGCCGTATGGAATACAGTCGTCGATTTGTAACAAATGTTTGCATACTTGACGGGGTTTTTGATTGTGAGAACCTTTTCAGGCACATTCGGTTGTTTATTATGTTAGATGATATTACTAGTCATATAGCAATTCCTACAGCTTCCAAGTCAGACAGATCACTTGGTACGTTTTCACCTTCTATATCATGCTTAATTGTATATCAATCTCTGTGGGCACACACAGCTTGGCAAATGTTGCACACTTAATATATTGACCCACCAGTGAGGCCTCAAACAACGGTGTCATTTTAAACCAGACAACCCGACGATTCGTAGAGTATAACGGAAACAATGGGTAGAGGTTTAGCAAACAATAGAGTAGTTTATGGCGTAAAACCAATACAGAGAGCGCACTTCAAAAACACGATTCGCACATGGTGCTAAATCTCGACCCATGAACCTTTCCCGGTGATCTGGAAATCTCCATGAACAGTGATCAGATCGTCTGCCTATATAACGACATTGTTGGGAAGGTGGATGGAAAAGTCTTTGGCGTCAATCTTTCCCCGAATAGCCCCTCTTCCCCTAAGATTTTTGCCATCATTGTAGGACAGCTTAACTTTCTGGTCAAAGTCAGGTATCTTCTCTGATATTGTACCCTTAAAAGAGTAAAAGCAGCCGTTGATGGAAAACTTTGCACTAATTCTGCCTTTGCGGTGCATCAGGTCCCCTCGGTGGTTCTCCTCGATGGGATTCATGCCTATAGAGACTTAGTCAGCGGGGATACAAAGAGCAAGGACAAGATCTTAATATCTGACTTGTACGCGGAGCACGGTCTTCCAATTGACAAGACTGCCTGAACGAATGAAGTGAGCTGCGTGGAACCAGATTGGTGGAAGCTGCGATATATAAAGCGTACCACAAGCGAGAGTGGGGTCCATAATAGAACGAAGGGCATTCACTAGTCTCCCAGACGCGTAATCAGGGACGGACATGTCAAGATAACAAGATAACAGAATGAGCATGACGTTAGTAATCAATTGGATATAAAGTAAATCGGATAGTATCATGACAGTTCGGTTATTCATCGTCTCCAGATCCAAGAACTGAAAGTCGATAGCGGTCATTCTTCAACATATGTTCGTCGTCGTCTTTCTGATTGGGATTGACGCCAGCCAATTCGGCTTTTAAGGTGATCATTTTCAGCCGACAGTCCTTAAGCCACGAGAGTAAGTCACCTGCAACACCACATCATGTTACGAATGCCTGCAGTGCCCAGCCCTTGCTTTCAACATTGCCACGATACGCCGTGTTTCTTGCAAAATCGAATTGATTACCTTCGAACCACTCTCGCTATTTCGTATCCCCATCTTTTTCCTCCCTACTATCCCAGACACTATATCCGTCATGAACTTTATACCCGTTCTTCTAGCAAAGTTGGTTTTCGCAGTCTAAGCTCGGGACTTTTTCTAATACGTGTCTCGGAGGTGCTGAGGATAACCTCAAGTATCACTTTTATCATGTTCGGGTCCAGTATTCCATGTACTTGGTCCTTGAACATCTCCTAGAGTCCAGTGTATCGCTTTCAACTTTCCTCCACATCTTCGCCAACGCGACAAGTCCGCAGCACGTAAAGCTATCTCTTGCTCTTGTCCGGGTCTTTGAATCTGAACCGTAAATTCTCCTACTGCAAAATAAGCCTTACGTAGTACAAGGAGGTGGGATTGACTGGGTGGCAGGGGTAGAGTGGTCGACGTCTTGCAGCGTGAAGTACGAGAATTGGTCTCGAGGTCGCAAAATTCGACTCTTATGTCGGCCTGTACACTTTTCAAAGTGCATGCATGATTTGTATGAACCGTAACCTGTTAACGATATTCACTTGCAGCCTGGTTGTTGGCAACGACGGCTCGAAAGATATTGAACTGAACCCTGTGGGGCATCAAACCTTCTGTTAGGCGACCAGAGACAAGCTCGGAAACTTGTCTCTACTACATACGGACACGGCAGTGCAGCTAGTGATAGATGGGTGGCGAGCTATGCCAGAGCAACGCCAATGGGAGCAGATGTCGTTCATTTCGGAGATGGCAAATACTATGCCGTCAAAGTAGTTGACATGGTCGAAAAATCGGCTCGATTACGAAGGAAGGAACGGAGATTATACTTACGAGGCATCTTGGCATTTGAGACTTTGGTTGCTTGGTAGTAAATTTCCAAAATTGTGCATGGACCGTGGATCGTTTTCTCGGCTGTTACCATGGCCTGGACTGACAAAAATTTAGTGTTTTGTGCTATACCTTAATATAAGTTTTTCTCAAATAGAGCAGAATGATTTGAGCCCAATTGGGAAGTTTGTTGAGTCGTCTTTTTAATTTAGAGCATTTGGGTTCAAGTCATCCAGAACTTTCTGAAGAGCCTAATTGAAGCATAGATATATATCCTTGCAGCTAAGGAGGTTAGTGATCGAGAGGGGAGATAATATTAATTTGGTTCAGCCAAAATAGCACCGGTTGAAACATTTTTGCAACTTAGTCCAAATTTTCATGACGTGAGAATATTGCTCGCCTGTGCTTCGTTGCACTCTATACTTGTCGCTGAGTCTGATGGGGGGTTTTCTGCCACGAGTGACACCAAAATCTGAAAGTTTACAAACAATTAAGCAAGCAAAGGCGCCGTCCTTCTTAGAATGGCAAAACTTGAACAAGATTAGGGAGGACGTACGACTATCTGAAAACGCAAAGATGGCATGTTACTCATATTACATGCCCATCACACTTTGTATGTAATGGGTCGTACGGACAAGATTAAAAAATGTCCAAATATAATAAGAGTATCATATGCGGGCAAACAACAAAAATATTTCAGATCTGGACAGAGTACAAACTACATAGAATCTGGCATATTCTGACCAGAGGGATATATTCACAAAAATTAAAAGTTTAATTCATGAAGAACGGCTGGTTGGGCATCATGAAAGCCAGGCACAATTTTCACAGACCATGTTCCTTAACGCGAGTTTTCCGCGATGAAATATTTCAACAGGATAACGTAATTTTGCGTGATAATTAGACAGTGTCTAATGGACGTAATGAAATATTATTTGGGGTTGATTAAACTCATATCTCATCAGTTCACCAACTTTGCTGGCGTTGCCATCCAAAGTACCTCAAACTTAAGCGGGTATGAGGGGACGGTTGCGGAGGGACGCACTCGTAAAAGAGATTCTATGCAAGGGCAGAGATTAACTTTGAGAGGCCCAGATATAGAAACTGCCATTCTCGTCAATGTCGTCACGGTATAAGAAGATCGTTCTCGCCTGTCACCCTTTTTTCTCAACCCATTGCATTGCCATTAGACTTGACCAGCAAATTGTGTTTACCATGTTCCAGCAGCCAGCAACTGCCAAAGACTGCTATAAGTACTGAGATTTCTTTGCCCCACGATATTATCTCCAGTTGCGAGAGTGCTTGGTTGGCCGCTGTTGTTTGAATTAATGATAAGGGAATTGTAAGTGAAGTTAGAGACTACTCGTGTCACAAAGCAGACCCAGTGCTTATAGCAGTCTTTGGTAGTTGCTGGCTGCTGGAACATGGTAAACACAATTTGCTGGTCAAGTCTAATGGCAATGCAATGGGTTGAGAAAAAAGGGTGACAGGCGAGAACGATCTTCTTATACCGTGAAGACATTAACAGGAATGGCAGTTTCTACATCTGGGACTTATTGGCCTTTTTATATAGAAACGACTGGAGAAATACGGGGCCTTACGCTACATGCACAACTTGGCAGCATCGGAGTTCGGCGTATAGTTGCAATTACCGCAGAAAATTTGAGAATAACCTCGAACGATACAGGACTAGTAGCTCTGCTTCCTATCATGCGGGCAAAACTACTATCGATCCAGCCGCATAAATCGAAGTAACCCATAAGATACGCCTCGTTGCTATTTACTGCTATGTAAATTTGCATGTTGCGTCAAGGGGGCCCGGCATAGACCCGCAACGGCTTCTTTCCTTGTAAAAATACAGTAGAGATATCCAAGAGCACTGGGAAAGATTTGTTGCTGGGAAAGGTTTCTTACTGGTCCTCCTTTATTATAGTTCAGAAGTTCGAGTGTACAGTGAATTTCGGAAGCATCCCCCCCCCCCGACACGCACGTTCACTCTCCCATAGACCCACTTTCGCGCCTAGTCCGGATCGTACGAGCTCCATTTAGTTTAGCACAATCTTAATGGGGCGCTGGAAAAGTAAGCGTGTGTGCCCGAAGGTAATCTGTTTGCGAAATCCTCTGTAAAGCCACGGAGTTGTTTTGTTACACGAACACACGTTACCGTGGGCCTTCGCGGTTTCGCACGCTTGAACAGACTTTCAAGCTCGCTCCTGAGTCACAATGCCTTTCCTCGAAGGAAAGGAGGCTCGCCGTCCCAGCAATACGAGCCGACTTTAGTGGATGACTTTTATATAGGTACGACGGCATTGTCGTGGGTATATCGAGTGTTATGCTGCAATGCAATTACAATAACTTATTCTCTCTCTCCGCAAATTTTCAGGTTACTTTGAAGCATGTATGATACCTCGAGTGACGGCTAGCGGCCAGCAGTGCTGGCTGCTGTAATCCTTTCAGATGCAGACATGAAATTCAGTTGGTCCTGCTTTGAGGTCTAATCTGGCCCTCGTTACTCGCTAAGGTAGCTCCGGAGAGGCTCTCCATGATTGCTCGAGCCCAAGCGTGCATCAAGTATGAAATTTCACCCATATCTAGGCCGACACCTGGTGAATATCCACCCCATAGGGAGCTCACGTCTACGTATAGTATGACGAACACCATCATACAAACAATGGATCCGATACAGGTTGCCCGTGAGATTGGCATAGGGGATTGGGGTGTCTCTACAGTGTGGGTCTTCTGGAGAGCTGAGTTCCAATCGCTGACTGTCTGTTGACCTAATTTTTGATCTCTGGTCAGAACATTCCTTGAAGTCGTCGATGCAGATAATTGTTGAAGTCCGGTCTGATCTCTTGCTCTTGTCCGGATCTTTGAATCCGAACCGGAAATTCTGCTATTGCAAACTAAGCGTTGCGCAGGACAAGGAGGCGGGAGTGACAGTGGCAGGGGTCGAGTGGTCGACGTCCTGCAGCGTGAAGGACGAGAGGAAGATTGTCCCGAGGTCGTAGTTTCGACTCTTATGTTGGCCAGGACATTTTTCAAGCTACATCCATGCTTTGGATGAACCGTAACCGGACAATGATATTCACCTGCAGCCTGGTTGTTGGCAACGATGGCTCGGAGGATGTTGAACTGAGCCCTGCGGGGCATCAAACCTTATGTTAGGCCACCAAAGATAAGCTCGAAAACTTCTCTCTTCATAAAAAGACGGCTGGGCACTTGATGATGGATGGGTGGTGAGCTATGCCAGAGCCACATCAATGGGAGCAGATGTCGTTCATTTCAGGAGATGGCAAACGCTATGCCATCAAAGCAGTTGACATGCTCGAAAAATCGGCTCAATGACAAAAGAAGGAATGAAGTTTATACTAACGAGGCATCTTGGCATTTGAGTCTTCAGTTGCTGGGTAGATAGCGCCAATTTCCAAAATCGTGCATAGACCGTGGAGCGTTTTCTCGGCTGTTAACATAGCCTGACTTGACCAAAATTAGTGTTTTGTGCTATACCTTTATGTGAATTTTTCTCAGATATAGCAGATTTAATTGAGAACAATTGGGAAGTTTGTTGAGTTTTCTTTCTATCGGCTTACTAAGTGAAGTGCATGCGTTGAAGCTTCGAGCCAGGCAGCGGCGGGCAGCGAATTGTCAGGTTTCTGGCTAACACCAGAAGGTCGAATCCGCTCGGGAAATGCACATGTGTCTCGCTCGGATGCACTCAGTTATCTCCCAGAACTACTTAAGGAGCAGTTTGCTGTGCTGTGCTCGCAAACCGTACTTCAACCCAGTCAAAAGCTCACCCTGTCTTAGAACAACAGTGAACCTTGCAAAAGATTCCACACAATTCCTCATTTAAACAGACGCTCCAATGAAGACCAAAAGGGCCCCAGCAGGCGGATGTGTGGATAATCGCTGCCGCAAAATTGAGGGCCTTCGTGAGACAGAGTTCCCCGACATGAAAAGTGCGTATCATCATTACTCTAAAATCCCGTCCTAACTGACATTGTGCCTACTATGGAACAGGAAGCGTTTACTTTGATCATGCTGGAACAACGCCTCATGTCGCTTCTATGGCTACAAAGCTTACGCGCGACCACCTGCCTGAGTTATTTCGAATAGATGATATTCGACTCCGTGCACTCACTTTCGTCAATGCTGATCCCGATGATTATGATCTTGTATTTGTCGCAAATGCCACCACCGCCGTCAGGCTAATTGCCGAATGGTTTCGAGACTTTTGTTCCTATGGATTTCAGTACGGATATCACGTTGACTCCCATACTAGATTGGTGGACTTGCGAAAACTTTCCACGGCGGGTTATCGCTGCCTTGTTGATGGAGATGTGGAAAATTGGATCGCGGAAAGTTGCACTGCACCATCTAGCAGGCCCAAGCTTTTTGCATTTCCAGTACAGTCTGATCTGACTGGCCGCCATCTTCCGCTGCATTGGTGTGATGCAATCCGTAACGCAAGGGAGAAAGGAGTGAGGAACGTATTCAGCCTACTGGATGCTGAATGCTTTGTATCCACAACTCCTCTTGATGTGAGCAAAACAAGTCCCGATTTTGTGGCTCTCAACTTCTCCAAAATATTTGGATTTCCTGAACTGGGTGCATTGATTGTTCGAAAAGATGCTGTGTATGCCCTGGATGGACCTCAGGCTTTTGGCCGTGGTTTGGTCAACAGGGTGATAGTTGCGGGCGACAAATGGCACGCGAAAAAGACAGCCTCAATTCGAGAGCGTTTTGAAGACGAGACGCTTTCTCATTCTACAATCATCGCTCTGGGCACCGCTTTCGATACTTATGAGCGTTTGTACGGTTCGACGGCTAATATCCCGGTCCATACCTCGTGGCTGGCTGGGGAAGCGTATGATCGGCTCTCCGTATTGCGACACTTCAACGGAACCAAGCTATGTCAAGTATACCGGTCTGAATATGGAAGCCCAACATTACAAGGCCCAGTCATTGCTTTCAAGTTGAGCAATAGCCGAGGAATGTGGATTCCCAGTGCGGATGTCAAGGAACTGGCAGCGACGTGGGATATCGAGCTGTTTGTGGACTCGGCCCGCAACCTCAAAAGGGCAGCGTCCTCTCCTAGGCGCGCCCGTACTGGCCTCCATCGATTCTATGCCGTGGGCCCTAGTTATTGCAGTGATGACCATGGTGTGATAGTAGGCCGACCGACCGGCGTCCTCCGTATCAGCTTGGGCGCAATGAGCAGTCTCAACGACATTCATGTCCTGGTTTCCTTTCTTCAGCATACCTACGTGGAGGAAATACCAGGCACTCCGCACCTGCTTCCTCCTCAACCAAATCTCAAACCCTTTGCCGCTCAACTTTTCGTTGAGGCACTGACAATCTTCCCCATTCTGGGCTGTGGTGGTTACAGTATTCCCGTCGGCAAACGATGGGAGATCCACGAAGATGGGTTGGCTTGGAATCACACATGGTGCCTGATACATGACACCACAAATGAGATCCTGGAAAGCCATAAGCATCCTCGCATGTTAGATATTCGTCCGACTGTTCAGCTCCATCATCGTGTTCTTCGCCTTTCATGTTTCAAGTGGACTGGACCGGATCAATTTAACGTCAAGATTCCGCTCCCTGTTGCACAGCCCAACCAACCATGCACACCAAGCACCGACTCTGTTGGGCGTCGCACGGATATACTGTGTGTACAGAAATATAATATCAGTGCCATCAAAACGTTCTTTTCGAAGGTCTTGGGTGAACCTTGCACCCTTGCCATAGTCTGCTCGCAGCGCGCGGCCGAAACTTTAACCCCATCTCCTCCAGGTGGGACCTACCGAAGCCAACTGCGAAGGGTCTTCAGGCCGAAGGCATCCTGGTCATACTTCTCGCGTGCCAAGTCTGATAGCAATCGTTGCTCTTCCGTTTGCTCAGTCGAAAATACCACACCAAAAGCCTTCGGGTCTTCTCTGCAGTGTGAATCTGTACTCAGGTTTTCCGAGGTAGATGATGAGCATCCAATGAAAAAATCTTTGAATTGTGATGTGAAGAAAGCGAATATCCTGGTGGGTGAGCGGACAACACGATTAACGAACGAAAAATACCCTTTTCGTCAGTGCCGCTGGCCGACTATCGTCATTGGGCCGAGTAAGGTTCAATTCGACGATGAACTGCCAGAAGCCAACAAACCATCTGTCAGTGTGGGCACACGTCAACTTACCGGCCATATTACCTACGGAAAATATAAGATCCAATTGCCGAGGGGAGATAATGGACACAGAAGAACAATTGCTGCCGGGGACCCGGTTATACCTGTACAACAGGTGTAGATCCATGGTCTATTCCCAGGCTGGTCACGTAGCGTCTATAGTTAATATATAGCCATTGACTTGTGGGCAGAAAGGCGTCGTAAAAAAGCTGCCTGCAGTGATTAGACTTTCTGAAATCATCCGAATCCCCCTAATTCGTGCTCATCTTCACTGTCACATCCTTGCGTACTAACTTACTGATTGGATGCCTTACTCAACACAGATCTCAAGAGGGACATAGATGTTGATAATGGTACGCTTTGTTAATGTGGAGTGGCACAGGAGCTATTCGTCTCCCCATCTGCCATCCTAAGCCTTTGATGATGAAAATTTTCTAACCGTGCAAAATTGGTCAATTCAAGCTGCGTCATCAAAGAAATCTATTTGTGATATAACGAATTCGTCCCAATTTCACGAAATAATAGAGGCTCGTATCGGGGGGAAGATTGGTATCAAACTTATGACAAGACAGAAGATATCAAGGAGTTGGGTTTTTTGTCTCCGAGAGGGTGGTTATTTCTTTTTCTCATGATTCTACACTTTTTCAATTTCGCGTAGGGACAATCTTTTTTTCATTTCCTCGATATTGGCGGTGCCGGGTCCATACCTGTGCTGTCCGGCTGATTTGTTGAGCAAAATTGAATTGCAATACAGGCACGATAAAATAGCGACTATAATGGCATCCAATCGTAAAAACAGGTGTTCAAAAATAGATGGTGATCATGCTTTGAATTGCTACTTATATGTCTGATGTTCGCAGCTCTATATCGAAAATACTTAAATCTCAGACCGACTATTAGCGTTATGCCGCGGCCAAGACAGACTAAGAATGTATTGACCTCTGTGGAAGCCCAATTGCCTCCGACACGGAGCAGTGAGGGGATACCCGAGGTAAGTAGGTTTGTCCATTACTGAGTGCGGAAATTGACAAAATTCGGAAGACTCCCCTGCATCCTTTATCAGACAAGGAAAATATCGACCCTATGAGAGGCGACAGTATATGTCTAACATCTCTAGAAACGGATGAAATAGACCCAAAGTTTCAACGTTTGCATCAAGCAGTTCATTTCTTAGCCGACTTTTGGTACTACTTGGCCGTTTTCTTGATCGAATCTTGTAGTAGGGCCAAGATGTGACCCCTACGGTTCGCGAACGGCGTGGTACAACCGCCATCCATGAATTCTGAGACGTTGAAATGGAATTTCTAGTTTAATGAGCTATTAAACTAACAATTAGAATGTTTTCCGTAAGATACATATCTCTGTAGAAAGACGTTCTTCAATGAGCGAATAGTCGACATCACTGCGATGGTTGACAGAACCATGATATTGCTCTGGTGGCTTGGATAAAGAAACCGTACTCGCGGAAACAAATGCTGTTCTATAATGAGAGAAGAAGAGCCTGAGGCGAGAATAGACGTGAAAAGCGTAAGCCTCTGGCAGGAGATTTACATAGACGAGGAAGCTTTTAGAGAGCATGTAAATGAGACTTGGACTTCCACAATTCCTGCTTGAAACTCCAGTCTTCTCCCGGAATCGCACAAAGCTTCCGGAAACCTGTGTCACTACTAACATTCCTTCATTTTTTCCTTGAACTTAGTTATTCATTAGACACTTAACTATAGAAAGGAAACATATCCAAAAACACCTTGTCTCGGGAGCTGGCTTGCTTTATACCCAAATTGGCCAGAACCCTACAACTCAATGCCCCACCCCACTTTGACACATACTTTGAAGTCAATAATACGCAGGTTGATTAGAGTTGACTACACGAAGTATATTAGCCCTTTAGCAGCCGCTTATATAATGTTTTGACCTCATTAAAGGCAATCTCCGGTCCAGAGTAAAGCCCCCATCGTGCCTATCTACAAAGAGCCAGATATCTTCACAGGTATCCTTTTGCGTTGGTTAAAAATTCAAAACTCCAAGTTAGTAAAGTTGAAGCATGATTTCTGTAATATTTAATATTAAACTACTCACTAATCCCTTCCTTAGATATAATTGATCTATAGATCGGAACTCCACGATTCCGCCATCGACCCAACCAATGTGTATAACATGGATAAAAGAAGCATCACGTTGAGTCGCCCAAGTTCTTTGAAGATCCTAGTCGGCAAGGAGCATGGAACGTCCATAGGAGCAAGAGCGAAGCGGGAAATATCGATGTAAGTAGCGTGGTCCGATGAAAAAAACCAGAAGTTATATGAATTGCAATTTATTTGTTCTAAGCATCTTTCATATTGGAGCGAGAAATGATCCTAGTCCCGTAGTATATATTCTATTCCACTTGACGGTTGTTCGCGCAGCCACCCCCGTTCAACACACTATATTATTGACCGCAAGGTGGAATTGGTTTAAATGGATAGGCGGAGAATAATCGATGATATATTTCTCTGTGACAGTGATTCAATTGATGAATCCATCCGTGATTGAGATGATGGTATTTAGTGAACTTTCAGCACCTCATATGTACATGATATTAACTGAGTTGAAGGGCCCATCTAGGCGGAGTGGAGGGTCTAGTACGTTGTGTTCCCAAGTAAAGCTATCCGCCGCACTAGTTACCTCTATGGAAAAGGAGTTCCACAGAGCTCTGGTATTCCTCATACAAGCTCACTACACTTCTGTCTTTGTTCAGACTGACAACAATGCGGCCAGACTTCTCCTGCTCTTTTTCGAATTCTGATCCCAATGCTTGATTGTTTTCAATGTAGCCTCTTTGAACTCTTCGGCGTGCTCAGAGCCAACAAAACGATCTTGTGGGTGCCTATGAATGGTTCAGAATGAGTGAAGAGGCCTCACACCATGAATCCTACGTCTCGTGGGGAGTTTCCACTTACCGAACATCTAAGGTAATTCAAACGAGCCCTGGACTTGCCCTCCGAAATAGGTTGCGCTCAGATAATCAAGTCCTTGGCGCGAGTGAGCAGACCGTGATCATTAGTGTGAACGGTTATCGCGAGTTTGTTGGCGTAGAGCGAGATCAGCATGCCATTGACGCTCTCTTGCGAAAGGTTGCCTTCCGTGGAAGACGTGGCAAAGCTACTCTATAAATTACACATTCAGGACCCCTGGGGCGCTCGGCCGAGAGATCACCATACTTCGGCTGTATTAATTGTGGTGGGTGGTCCGCGCGGTCACCCCTGATCATCTTGCGGTATTATTGTTCTTTAAATAATATACGCAAGTAGAGGGATTAAGGTCAATCTAATTCCAATTGTATGCAACAATAGTATCATTTGATGAAATTAGTCTCTTTTAAGATTAAGGTATCGACGTGAATTTTCGGCACCGCCATCTTTCGGCACCTCACATAGACGTTAGTGGATTTGATTAACCCAATGTTATAGTTCAACTACATTTTTTACTTCAATTAGAGTTTCGTTGCTTCTCTTTACTTCTATAGAGAAATTTATAATGATATCCAAAATTCCCAAACACTTGATCGATGGAAATGGCTATTTACTCCCGGGAAGGATGCCTGGTTCAATGGCCTGGCTCAGCCCAACACGCTTCACTCTTCTTTGTAATTCGGCGGATGTTGTGCCCTGTTTTCGTCGCGAAATGATTCCAACCCAGTCCGCTTTTATCTTTCTTGAGTCCCATTATCAACAAAGGAGTTAGGGGCAGTTCAGTGAAATAGAGCTTTCACTGAAAGCCAGGGCAACATGACGTAAGAATTACTGGGTAACGAATACTCGACATTGGTTATGTACACAATTAGAACTGGGATCTTCGGTCCGCTTTTCCAGTCTTCATGGGACTATTGCTGCATAGCTGCCTGGATCAATCCCTCACTGATCTTGGCAGGGTTATTCGAGGAGACTTCATTAGCCTGGAAATGAAAGAACCCGCTCTATGATAAAGAGAGTAAGTCGAATGTCGCAATGAAGGAAGGCACCAAGTTTGTCTTATCCTGGTTGTCTCTGTCAACGGCTTTTGCCCCCTGTTCTGTGATATTTGCCATCGCTTCAAACCAAGTAGACATTTGTAGGTTCCAGTCAAGATTTTCCAGTATGGACAACTCCCATTTTTCCAGACTTAGCCTGTGTTCCATTGAGTATTTTTCTAGAAAATCCGTTCTTATAGCATCACGACTCATAACTTGTCCATAGTCAGTCAAATTCACATTCCCTTGAAAGAGTGGCCATTGGCCGGGTGGGGAGGGGAGAAGGAGGGGAGGGGGAGGGACCACCTTTTTGAGATAGTATAAAGCACGCTATAAACGACAGCATGAAGGATTTTGAATCTGAAATCAGATTTTTAAGGGGTGTCCTCAATATACGAAGGAAGAGGTCCACACAATACAATAAAATTATTTGGAATGCATTGTCAGAAACCGAGTACAGCTTTCCTATAAATCTTGGAAAAAGGGTTCGGAAAGGGTGGCTTCTCTGCATCGGGCAGTTGAAAGCGGCACCCCACTCTTGACAAACTATCTGGGTGCGATGTTAGCATCTGTCCTACTTTACTGTACATGAATACTTGCCTGCGCCAGGCAATGTTGAAGTTGTAGCGGTGGTATGGAGAACCACCTCGCAAAGTCCGGGCTGCTATACAAAGCCATGCCCAATAATTTCCGATGCTGTGCAGTGCTAGCCCTTGTGCCTCCTTAAAATCCAGCACGGTATCGCTTCCAATTCTACATTAATGTATAATGTGAATCCCACTTCATTTCTTTCCTGTGTATGCGTGCTAAATACAGTTCGTGACAAATCTAGAATATGTTTGGAATAATCTTTTTGTCTTCTCCCCGGCCCCCAACAATCCAACCCATTCCCGAGCTAGGGGCTGATTTTGAATTTTCCGTTCTGGCATCATTCGAAATGGCTGCCGCTATTTTGAGACTTTGGGGGAAATTTATTTTTTGCCTTGCATTTCACGCTAATCCCGCTGCTAATCCCGCCTGGACCGTTCTGTACCGACAGTTTCTGCAGGCAAACAATTCCTGGCCCTTGCAAATCCAATCCATCTATCCACAATTTACAGATTATAATCCTGTTGCAGCCTAACTAGTGGCGTATGGCTATGCAGGCGCTTCCTCCGGTGGGAGCCAAAGTGATCCGAACGCCAGCCAAAGCGCATGAAACAGTAAATACAAAGGAAAATCGCGTGTTTTCATAGAAATGTGCCCAAAAACCAGTCAATTGGCTTGCAGTTTCCTCTGCATCTCTATCCACCGTATCTCCCTTGCTTCGATCTCGATTGGTCCAATACGCTCTTTTGGGACAGAAATGAGTAGGAAACGTACTAGAAATGGCAAACTATCCGAGGCATTTCGAGTGGCAATCATCTTTGTGCATGATTATGGCGATAACCCTGTCGATATCGCTTCCCGCCTGTCCATCCCATGTTCTATAGTGTAGTACAATAAACGAATTGCTTTCAATCAACTATAAGCTTGAAGTCTAAGCCTCGTACTGGCCATTCTTTGTAGCCTCGCCTTCTGAAAGACGGTAAATCTTTCGACTTGTTCGCCGTAATCTTCCTATCTCTTAGAAGCCCTCATTCATGAGCACAGTCTCATAGTGTCAAAGTCGACAATTCGCCGCATTCTGAAAAAGTGAAACATTTGCAAATCGTTCAGCAAGAAGCGGTTATTTCTTGGGAAATCTGATGCGGAAAAACGACTGGATGTTGTCAAGAAATGGTCGAATTTTGACGATTGGAGTCAGGTCATGTCTTTCTGAGACATACCCCGCGCAGCGCAAATCAAATTCTATTTGGTACTTTGTGTACGTAGGTGGTACTAAAACTACTGTTTAGAAATCCCCAAGAAGGTTTAACGGTAGGGAGCTCCTACTGCAAGCTATATATCAATCTTTCCAATTTTCTATCGATGCAACTTTTACTTCTGGCCAATGGACTTTTGCTTCATATCGCTAATTTCTTGAAGAAGAGCCGGATCTATCTTCTTTCTCGCCAGTGTGCAGGGACCTTGAGTTGCTAGAGCGCACCCTCTACCAGCATATCATTTGTTATTCTGGTAGTACCGCCTTTCTGTGGGCAGCACATTCTGGTCTTGTCGAGACTGCAACAAACATCTTGGAGGGTGTAACCAGCGGAAGCCAACCACACGCCAACCGTCAGCCGTCGAAACCTATGGCATGTGTTGATTCGCGTTCTAGCGATAGCGGCCAGACAGTCTTATCAATTGCTGCAGAACATGGACTGTGATGTCGAAGCGTCAAGTCGCAACCGCCAAACCGCGCTGTTTCATGCTCTACGAAATAAACATATGAGCGTGGCACGCCGTTTGCTCTATGAGGAGCCGATCCCAATGCCCAGGCTTACCCAAATGAATTGTTGTTCTGCTGGGCAGCCAGAAGCGGTCATCTTGAATCTATGAAGCTGCTTCGAGGGTATGGGGCATGCCCTAGGCCTGGGTCAGCGCCTGCATCTCAACTACTCCCATTATGGTGGGCTGCATGTGGCAGGCATTATAAAGTGGCTGCATTTCTTCGGGAAGCCCTAGAGTTGGATTCCAAGAGTGTACTTGTATGTGAAATTATCCACGCTTTGCTTCTGTTCGTAGCCGCTGCGTGTGGCTAGGAAGAGTTTGTGCAAAAATACCTGAGGCATGGTTGTCCAGGGGATGCGATAGTGCGGGATGAAGCCATATTCAGAGTGGACATATCATGATTGTCAACTCCTCCTGGACTATGGAGCGGATCCCAATGCTCTTGGCTCAAGGGGGCGATCAACGCTAACTTTATCTTTACCATACCCTATAATATTCCGACTGCTAGTATGCCGTGGCGCCCATGTTATTGACAATAGGTCTATGTCTTACATGAGGATTCTAACGCTTTCTACTCTCACGATTCTTGCTTATTATATCCTTGAGGTTTAGTATCGGACTTTGACCCTTGAAGATGTTACGCGCAACGCTGCAAGTTACTGGAATATACACAGGAAAGATATAAGACCACAAGTATTGATAATGTTACTGCGACTGTTTTACATATAGTCAAACGGTCAGGCTGCAGCCGTTCTACTTATTTTCCGAGTACTTTTATAACCGGGCGGTAGCTGAGTGTGGATGCATATTAACCACTGTGACGTCGAACACATACACAGAACTCAATACATCCTGAATGACTATCTCTGCACACCAAGACTCGTTTATATTTGCATGCTGCGGGTTGCTAAAGGCCATGTGAGTGAGCATTTAAGCAAACATCCTCTCGTGAGACGGGATAGAAATCTCGACGCTGGATTTTACCAGCCTTCACTGCTTGTATAGTTTGGTTCACATATAGAATGTGTCCAAATTAGACTTTCTCCGGGACTGGGGATCAACACAGTCTCCTTTAATGCTAGAGGCTACAGAGTTCCGAGAACAGAACATATAAGCGGATTCTGGTTCAGCGAATATTATTGCTGGTTCAAGGAAAATTACGTCGCAGTAACTGATTACGTATTTCAATGAGTTACCGTAAAATTTGATCAATATAATGCGCAATTTCATTCATCCAGACTGCCTTCACAATATAAAACCGTCTCGTTTTCAAGCCGAACCCCACAACTAGGGAGTTCAGAGCGGCTAGGTCCTCTAACTGGTCTCAATTTTCGCTTAGCTAGCCAACTTAATCCACAAGTTTACTACGAAAAAACTACGTTCAACGAAAGACCGTCATGACCGGATTCGATATCGCGAAAAAAAAAGGGTTTAAAACAGTACGCCGAGAGGCCAAGAAAGAACACATCGCTGAACTAGCTATCCACTATCTTGTCCCTCTGCGTCTTTAGTAATTGTAAATGGAATTGTTCATAGAGGAACCCAGAGTTAACGCTTTGCATGTCCTTATAGCTCTCGTTAATATCTTGTACTACCTGTATTCAGTCACTTTGCCGCGTCCCAGCTCACGGCGTATGTATTCTATGATGCCATATAGTGCGTCGCAGACAGTTTCAATTTCATCTGGAACCGGCCCCTCAAGCCTATTTTGAGGGGTCTCGGTCACAGGATGCACACTTCTTTTAACTTTTCGAAGTCTAGCCCTGCGTCCAGGATTTCTCACTTCTTCCGCCTCGGGCGTCATTCGACCTCCGCTGGGGCGTACCCTGCGCTTTGGGTGTGTCTCTGGAGAAGTCTCTGGGGGAGTCTCTGGAGGAGTCTGTGGGGGAGTCTGTGGGGGAGTCTCTGGGGGCGTCTCTGGGGGCGTCTCTCGGGGGAGTTTCTGGGGAAGTCTCTGGGGGTGTCTTGGGGGGTCTTGGGGGCGGCTTTTCACTTCTTCCGCCTCGGACTCGGGCGTCGTTTGCACATTGCTTTTTTGAGCCTTTTGATGTCTTTCGTCGGAACTCGTGATGTCTTTTTCATTATGGACAGTAGAATGATGAAGTGTGTCTCTTTTCAGTCTATGACGCTGTACGTAGGCAATTGAATTAGTAAAATTTTGGCTTGGTGATAATATGGCAAAAGATCGTAACTCTCAGATGGGCCAAGAAAAAGCTGGAGTATGGATGTACCATTTCATTTGAAGGCTGCTTTTCGCAGTATTGCAAAATACTGTCATACATGTCCCCCACGTCCTTCTCGCGAAGAGAATCATACAGCTCTGCCACGCTTGAGGTCGTGATACATAAGTCTGGACGGACTAAACATTCTTCGCCGAAATGCTCTATGACAATATCATGCATTACCTCATCGGGAATACACGACCTAAGGAGTATTAGTAAAATACAATCAAGGCCACTGAGATTTGGTTTCGATCTACCAATGTCGCCATTTCCAGGGGATATTCTGTTTGTTGTTCTTTTTTCCTTTATACCAACCGACTCGGAGCTCGTTTTTCCCTATTTTGCGACCACAATTATTGGTGCAAGTAACCAAACGCTTGCCGTATTCTGAATAGTTAGACAATCGCAAATTGCGCTCAGGTGGCCGTAGTGAGATAGGAGGGATACATACCGAATGTGTAATTTAGTTCCGGTTCCATCCTTTGATGTGCAAAGGGGGTTTCCAGTGGGAATGATTTTGAAATTCTGTTCTCCTTAGCCAAGGTATTTATTCCTGCACGAAATCCAAATTTAGGATCACAGAAGAAACATTGTTGGGTACCCTTACAACTCCTCTCTGGGACCAGAAATAGAAATACATATTATCTGGTGTAAATCCGGACTTACTTGGGCTTCGTGTATAGTATGACATTTAGAGATGTGGATCCTGGCAAGACCATCGTCCAGCTGAGCAAGCCATTACAAGCTTGGGTCCTACTTACTCCAACTCACCTAGACGGCACTGGCAGGACCCAAGCATTTCAGGGACATATGTAGCCAACGAGGCATGGTCATCTCGACAGGCGTACCCGGTCTTGGTTGTTTTAGTTATCATACCTCCATTACCTACTGCAAACAATTGAAGGTACTGTAGTCAGTAAGAAGACCACTGGTCTACCGCTCACTAAGCTATATTTGTCGAAGAAAAGCACGCCTTGGGATGAAACCTTCCTCTAACGTTACATTTGTACTTGACTAGCCTCTTCAAATGGAGTACTACGTGACTTAGACATGACGGGCGAGCAGAGAGCTGGAGACCAATTTAGACGTCGGAGCAAAATAGGACGTCAATCACTCAACCTCAAGATATTTTGGGACGAAACACACAGAAAGTAAATAATTCGCATGGTAATTGCAAGAAAAACAAATTAAATATATTCAGTACTAATTCACCGTCGGTAATTGATCTTAACGAAAAAATTACGTTGAGTTTGTGTATATCTATCTTATGGTGAAGGTTGCGACCTTGGGTTTTCGAGATGTCTCTTGCAGTTCGGCCAAATCCAGCACCACAACCTACCATCCTCCGGAGTAACAAGAATATATTCTCCTTAGCAAAGATATCACAGGCCAAGTTACCGGGGAAGTTTGGGAAACAATTAAGCCACAAGTAAACAGCAGATCTTTACCGGTTAAGCTCTGCAATATTTCGGCACGGTTACGACTTTGCCCTCATGTAGATAAGTTGGGAGGGGTCTAATCATCGTTAAATGTAGATCTGGGATTGAGTCTCGCATCATTAAGAGCTTTTGCAATTCTTGATAGTCTCCGTGACCAAGTTGTCAATCCGTGGAGTTTTGACTTGTCTCAATTCATAGCGAACAACAATGATGAAGTGTGCCAACGTACATTACGTTGCGAAGGGGATATTCAGCCCTATTTCCTCATCTTGCATGTAAATTGTCCCACCCCCCTCTAATTTTGATGCCAGATAGCCTCTGTCAATAACGTTATTGTTCTGTAGACCAATTCAGATAAAATCAACAAGCCGACGATCAGTCTCGCCACATTGTGTTATCGCTGGCTGAAGGTTCCCCTACAGAAAAGTTAATAGGATCGTCCCTGGCCGAGAAAAAAAAAGCTTCACCAAAGCACCACTCTTCTTTTCCACCGGGCTAACATTTCTCATTTCGCCTCTTCGTACCCACAGCAAATATGCGGGTGGTAAAGTTGCTCGCCATTCTGGGTGTCGCTGCTTGCAGGGCTGCTGCCGAGGGTTGTGACCTTTCCTCATATTGTTCCAAGAATGATACTCATGATCATCTTCGCAACGGTCAATCGCAATCTGGCATTGTCCGGCCGGCGTCTAAACGCGCCGGCGGTGTTTTCACTATTCCCGATCTGAAGTCTCAGGGTTCCACTCCCTCCAGAATTTCATCGATGATTCTTCCCAGGTCCGCGGCAATGCCCACGATCTCATCTTTCGAATGGACGGCATCCACTGTTTACACGACACGCGTGATCACTGTCATAAGCTGCGCCCCTACAATCAGCGATTGTCCCGCCGACTCGACAGCGATCGTGACATCAACGGCTGCTGTTTCAACCACTCAGCTCCCAGTGACATCGATATCTTCGAAGCCGAATCAACCTACCGGCAGCCGATCATGGCCCGTCTCTCCTCTTCATTCCCAAGCTACTGAGTCATATTCCACTCGGGAAACCAGTACCCCGGCACTTTCTCCATTGCCTGTATTGTCGGCGGATGCAAGTACAGTCCAGGGAATCTCTCAATGGACAACTTCCACCTTCTACACTACTCGCATCGTCACTGTGATAAGTTGCGCAGCCACCGTGACCGACTGTCCTGCGCACTCTACGAGCTTGCTCACTTCCACGATGGCTATCTCATCAACTATATACACCGTGACCACTACGACTTTATCCACTAGCCGGACCACAAATCTCAGTCCGTCCAGAAGCCTTTCTTCGCTACCTTCTACTTCGACGAACCCGTTTACTCCATCCGAGAGCCCCAGTCTAAGCACCTCTTCTCGGTCTGCCTCGACGGTCTATACGACCAGGTTCTTTACTGTGACAAGCTGCCCTCCTACTGTTACTGACTGTCCAGCGGAGTCTACTCAGGTTATAACATCTACCTTTTTGAGCTCTCTTACTTCTACCACCACCAACGTGGTCACCGACGCAACCACCAAGACAATGACCCAGACCGTGCCTGCTGAGTCTTCTCTCTTCTCCAGCACAGGAAGCATGCCTGGCTCATTGTCTTCGGAAACAACTCAAATAACGACCAATATGCCTCCGCAATCTCTTACTACCACGTTGCCCACATCATTCCATACGACTGGAGTGAGCAGTGCGGTCACGGCGACCGACTTATCCTCGGCTTCCCTTGGACCGCCAACATCTACTACCGTAATCTCAATAATTCCGTCCTCGATAATTGAACCCTCAACCGGGATGCCTCCCATCGAATCGACTTCACCCTCTGCTGCATTCCAATCCACTTTCAAGCAATCATCTCTGCCAATCAGCTCACAAGATCTGCCCAAATCAACGGTGACTCTGGTGGCTCACACTACCACAACTCTTTGCTCGGTGACAACAACGGTTACCGCGTCCCCGGTGGTGGTGGCCCTTTCATCACAAGGCGTCGGTCATTCCGATACAGAATCAATTAGCCGGTCCACTGCTGGCGGGGACTCGGCGACCGGGGAGCATTCCCGCAACCCTTTGCAGAGCTCTGTGACCACACACCTTTCAGGAGATAGCATTTCCAGTCCTATCTCTCCACTCACCACAATTACTGATACTCCCTCAAGCGATAGCTTCGAAGTTGCCACATACTGCATTCGGTCATGGCTTTGGCTTGTACCGGAATGCCGGTCTGTCGATAATATCACGTGCTTTTGCATCCAGTCAAAATCCACGGAAGAAGTAGTCTCTTGTGTTGCGGCTGAGATGTCAATGCGAGCGATGACCAAAGTGCCGATGGAATCAACTCGTCAGGCTGCAAGCGATGCATTCACTGCTCTGTGTGCGCAACAACTTTCTCAATTTCCGGAGCACCAGAATCTTGTCCTGTCAACAGATACGCCCTCTACAGATACGCCCTCTACAGATACCACCATATCAGAGTCACGGTCTCCAGGCTTGCTTCCCTCCGTCACATCTACAGTCTCTGCAGTACACATCACCAGCATTCTCCCATCAGAGCAAATATCCTCAGCAGGCAGCTTGAACCGTTCTCGAGCAGGGCCAAGTTCACTGGCGCATAATCCCGTAGGATCATCTTCTGCGGTCCAATCCACCATATATATTCAATCTACAAGTGCCACGTATGGCTCTCACAGAATCTCAAGCGCTTCAACTCAGACTGCCATGGCGAACTCGGCCATAATGGAACGAGTAAAGCTCTTCTTGCTTCCGGGCGGTCTTACAGTGACCTTTCTTATGATGGTATAAAGAACGAGACGTGTGCTAAGCTTCCCTGGAATGGCGAGAAGTTCCAGTCATATTTCCATGCCTCCTTGGATCTTGCCATCTGCTTCAGAAGATAACGTGCGTCCCACCACAGCTTTATCCCCTCGAATCCCCTTAAAAATAGGGATAATTTCTCAGGCAATTCCAGCATAGTTGACCACCTAGTGTCAGGCTATTTAACTCAATCAGAAATACGATTAATAAAGTATTCATTATGTGCCGAAATGAGGCGGAGTGCGGGAATTTCATATGTATATACATTAGATTCTCGAGTCAAAGAAGATAATTCTTCAGGCATTTGGTTGCATATTTTCTAACGTGCGTCCCGGCGCACCGTGTCCCCTCGTAGGCGCTTGAGATTGAGCTACTTTGGAAGATAACGCCAGCAAAGTCAGCCAATTGGTGGCAGATTATTAGGCTCAACTTGAAATAAGAATTTAATGTCTTCATTGTAGACTGTTCAGCTTTCACCCAACAATTACGTTGATCTGTTGGCAAATTTCATCGCAAATAAATTCTGTTGCGAACAAGGTTTCTGTGGCAAATCATGCTGAGCCTCCGTTGTCCCCAACCAGTCGTCGTACACGAAATTAAGCTTCTAACTTGGTAACTACAAGCAAATTTGTAAGTTGGGTGACCACTTGTGCTAAGCTTCCAACCATCCATTTTTCATAAAATAAGCTTACGTTGTAGGTCCTCTGATCACTATCTAGTAAAACTTATGCACACTTTACACAGACCACATCTATAGCTCTATTGTTTGATCGCCCATGAGACTGTTCGTGACAATGGAATTATGAAAGTAAGCATTCGAAAAAATAATATAGCTCATATCATACGGCGTATGATTGATGTTCAATTTTTGAACTCTTGGTTCTGAGCGTTTTGGATTGCGTAGACACCAACAGAGGCTAAGGCTGTTCTTGGAATGTCAACAGAAGCCCGTTTCAGTATCCGCCATAAATTATTTCCATTCGACCTAATTTGGTGTGAGGGACAGGGTTAAAGTCAAATTTAGTATCAAAAGATACATACATCCAACAGCTTGACGATGATTTAAACTGTTTCAATGCCTAGTAAAGCTTCTGCAAAATTTCTGTCAAAATAACTTGAATTGCTACAATACCTAAAAATGGCTCAAAGTACGTATGATATGTTCAAATATGTCTGATGCTCGTACTAATACGGCTGAACAAAGGTGGTCAAGATATTTTCGATCTTGTAAAGGATCGACTCTCGATGTTGAAAACTGTTGAACCTAATACCTTGGAAACATCAGACAGCTTTGCCTCAGAAATTCCTGGGGTTGAGCTGCCTCAGAGGCAAGTTGGGAGAATTGCCAAAAGGAGGTCTGCTATAAAGTCTACCAAAAAAGCGACTGCCGCAAATGCTGCCGAAGAAGCAACTGTCAAAAAGGCTGCCGAAGAAGCAAATGACAGAATGGCCACTGCCCCGAAGGCTGCCAAAAAGGCAACTGCCAAAAGGGTGACTGTCCCGAAGGCTGCCAACAAGCCGACTGCCCCAAAGGCTGCCAAAAAAGCGACTGCGGAAAAGGCCACTGCCCCGAAGGCTGCGGAAGAAGCAAATGACAAAGAGGTTACTGCCTCAAAGGCTGCTAAAAAGGCAACTGCCAAAAGAGTGACTGTCCCGAAGGCTGCCAACAAGCCGACTGCCCCAAAGGCTGCCAAAAAAGCGACTGCCAAAAACGCGACTGTCCCGAAGGCTACCAAAGAGGTGACTGCCCCAGAGGCTGCCAGATGGTGTAGTATTTGTGAGGAAGAAAGGGCGAAATATGACTGGTTGACTCAGGACATCATGGATTGTATCACTAGATGGCTCGGTGACTGGTCTTCGAAATGCTCGTGTTGCACGCAGCATTCTATATCCCCTGGAAGCTCTATTTCTGCTCGATAGAGACCTGCAGCATTCATCCTGATTTCTCATAGTCACACTGGCCGGAAAGACGATGGAGGATCGAGTATCTAACCCACCAGGCGCTTGACAATTATGGACTAACAATTTGAATTCGGTGAATACAGCTGTGATTTGGTCCATGATAAAGAGTTAGAAACTAGACTTGAAGGAAGTAAGCGATATTCATACAGAGTCTCCAATCATCTCTGTTACACACGACTCTTTGATGTTGTCCAGTTTGATAGGTAAGCATGGATTTATTAGATTCATGGATCGCCAACTCATAATTACGCAAAGAATGGAGGGCCCGTGATGTAGATACGCGATGAACCACAGATGGTTCTTTGTTAATACCTTGAGCTGGGATACACTGTCAATTTGTTCAGATTCTATGGAATGCATGATGTGTTTCACGTTATCGAACATTCTTTTTGACGCAGTCAATCATACATGCGGCGGAAGACAGCTAAAATTGGCGTGATTGTTTAGATAACTAGTAGTACCAGAATCTTGCTTTGTGATTTCCATTAAACGATCGAAATGATAGGAAGTGGTCTTCAGACGCCTAATGAAAGTGGTCGATACTAGGGTAGGGGGAACTTCTCGGATAGTGAAAAAATGATAAAAGAGCATTATCACTTGATCTTTAATTTGTTTTCTGTATGGGTGAGAAGCTCTCTGTGGCTATACAATTCCGCTTCATGTAAAATACGGGCCCCAGAATGTCATAAATTATCAAACGGAAAGCCCCTTGCTGGCTGAATCAGTTTTCTTTGTACTTTCTAGGCAGCGACGTGGCTTTACAAGTGTTCTGTCGTTTAAAAACGCCACTTGCAAAATGTGGTCACTACAGAGCACCGTTACAGTATGGAATTGGTATGGTTTTCTTAAAAAAGAATAATGTAAGTCAGGCCGGATGCCAAACATGTTAGTAGTCAGATAGATTCTGACTTTGCAGGGTTCGGTGTGAAAGAGTGTCAACCTAAGTAGATTGAAGCGTCTTAGTCAATCGTATACAAGTTTATGTTCTAATCAGTTCATGAAAGGAAATAAAATGAAAGCAAGTGACGGATAGTATACTTGATTACTTTAGAAACACAACTCCACATAAACGAGGACTAAACATGGCCCTATCTAAATCAGTGGCATTCTGAACGGTAGTGAAACAACTTTCAGGAAAAGAACATGAAATGCCATTTAGAAAGAAGCGATAACAAATGCTAGTCAACGTGTTCTAAACGACTCTGTTGCTAGTGTAAGGAGACATAGGGGAGAAAACACAAATAAGCAAAAAAAAAAATCCAAACCTATAAATTGAAATACATAGGACGATTGATCACGCCGCCCAGGTTAAATCTTGGTCAGTAAAACGGCCAAGCAGACTGATGCCAGAGAAAATGTCACTGCTAGGCATGTGGATGCAATGCTGTGAGTGCCAAGACTTGCCCGGGCGCCATACTCTCCTAAAGTTTGGTTGACCTCCTCCGTATAGGAGCCATAGAAGCTGATTACCCAAGAGGTCGCCACGGCCAATAGTACAGTTGTGATCTGTCCGTCCGGTCAGCGTCAATACGGGTCACCGGAATAGGAGAAAGCTAACCACGGAGAGCACCAAAAGAAAAGCACCGACTTTGGTGAAAAAGACGCGGGTGATGCTCGCAGTCAAAGTCAAAAATGCTGTGACAAAGCCGGATGTGTACAGGCAGATGATTGCATAGGAGTGATGTGCATTTCCGGAAAGGAAGCTCCTCCTGCTATTTCCCAACCATGCAACCAATTTGGCGGCGTAAGTAGAGAATGTGGCCCACAGACTGAATGAAAATGAAATTTCGGGATTTGTGCAGCGCGATATCGTACCATTTTGGCCTTCACAATAACCCAGAAGGCCAACGTGGTAGTAAGCGGGCAATTCCGCCTTGACGTCTGTGATTAGCGTATCGAGATAACTCCATCTTGGTCTAAATACACGATCTAAGAAGACAGCTTCGTGCTGCTTACTGCTATCCGCATCTTCTATCTGTACCGAGACTGGTGTATGGTCTTTATGAGTCAACTCCTCTAAGCCGCGGGCATGAAGACTGCTTATCTGTGGAAAATCGGTCAGGTCGACCTGTACAGCCCAGTCAGCGTATTCTATTTAATGTTGGGGAGGCAGGTTCGTATCACCTTCATCAAGTACAAATCAAAAGGGGAGAATGGGGATGTGCATCCAACAAATACCATGGACAAGCATATCAATGTAGCTACAGAGGACACAACTGCAAAGAAAGAGACTTTCTGGTCAAACGTAGCTTTTGGGCGTGACCCCATGATAGCAGACTGAATAGTAATTGAAACGAAAGAAGACGATGCAAACAAGCATAAGTATTTGTAGAATGAGGAGAGTGCCGTTCTTCCCGCCCAAGTCTAGTTGTGTTCTGTACCCTAAATTTTGACTAGTTTTGACGAAGCATTGGACACGAAGTCGACAGTCATAACTGAACCGCTAGAGAATTGAAGTTTCTATTCTTAACAGCTGATTGTCTTTGTTTTATTGACTTATCTATTTATTTTCGTTTTTCCATTTATTCAGACTGCGGAAATGTCCGGCTATGGATTTCCCCTCTGGTGGTCGGGAAATGCATATTCTCGAAGGGACAGATACCTGAGGCTCTGGAGTCTCACTTTGTCTTCAGCGCAATACTCTCAACCCTCGGTTCGAATTATCAAACATCCAACCCACGCATACCAGTCACATCACAGCCCGTCACCAATAAAACAAGATTCTTCCCAGGCTTTAGTCCCCTCGCCAGATTCATGGCACTCTTCACCGCGTGACTCGAGTCCAGGCCAGCCATAATACCCTCGTGGCGCTGCAAAGTTTTGAATCCGTCAAGAGCATCCGCATCGGTGGCCGTCAAAATTTCAACCCGACCAGACTCCTTCCAATGAGCCACCTCAGGCGCCACGGTGGAAAGATTCATCTCTGGTGAGATAGAGTGCGAATCGAGGATCTGACCATCGTGATCTTGGAGCACCAGGGTCCGCGCGCCCTGAAGAACACCAACCGAGCCCTCGGTCAGCGCTGCGGCCCCTGCACTCTCAACGCCCATTAGTCGAATAGTAGGCTCGTGGAGAAATGGCCGAAATAAACCGACTGCCCCTGTACCACTGCCAACGGCGGTGACGAGGGCATCTGGTTGACAGCCCACCGCCGCGTGCATCTGGGCCGCGACCTCCTCACCTAGTAGTGCCTGGAAAGTGCGGGTCAAGGTTGGTAGAGGGTTGGGTCCCACCGGTCCACTCATGAGATAGTATGCAGTTTCATGGTGGCAGACTGAATAGCGGAGTGCTTCTGTGATTGCAGCGCGCAGTGTGCCCATGCCGGATGGGGTTCGTGCAGTCAGGACCTTGGCTCCAAGCATCCTCATCTCGAGGACGTCTTCTTGCTGAGCCTGTGCGTCGTCCGCACCCATGACGACCACACACTGCAGATTGAGACGCGCGCACATTATCGCTGTGAAGTTACCATGTTTGGCCGAAGCACAGTCCGTAACGATCTCTGCACGACCCATTCGTCGGGCCAGCAGGAGTTGACCGATGATATTGCGAGTCTTGTGGCTGCCATACTCGTTTAGATCCTCACGCTTGAGCCAGATATTAGCACCGCCAACTAAGTCTGTGAGTTTGTGAGCCATCTGGAGCGGCGTATTTCTCGTGCGCTGAAAGGAAGCGTACTCTGTCCAGAATACAGGATCCGAGACAGCAGATTCGAAGGCCGAGGTCAGCTCGTGCAAGAATCCCATGATCGGTTCAGGAACGAATCGGCCCCCAAAGCGGCCATAGCCACTGAATGAGATTTGTGGCGGTCTCAGCGTGCCATCCAGCTGTAGGATCGGGATATACGGTGGGCCGTTGTACTGAGGTTGTGTAATTCCCAGCTTGGCGAGTGACCCGGACGTCAAGATAGCGCAATCGCTGGTCACATCGGTGATCATGGACTCTGCAAGCAAGCTGCTGCAAGTTGAGAGGCAGGTACTGGATTTACTTGCTGACCAGGGTGATGGTACTGGAGGCGGGGCCCTAACGTGAATTCGAGTAACCATTCGGGTGGTAGGAAGACGGGCTGCGGTAGCCTTGTCGGGGATAGGCCTCACTCGAATGGCATTGTTTGAAGTTTTCAAAGCCGAATCTTCATCAATGGACTGCTGGCGAGCAAAACACACAAGGTCTCGTGTGAACCAAGGCATGGTTGATTGATGGATGGGCAGGCCGATGTGTATAAGAAGTGTATGGACAGGAAGAGGAAGTGTTGGAGCCTGAATGCTCAGCAGAAAAGTGAAGTCTGCATAACGAGAGACACAGCTGGGGTCGATTGAATGATATATAGATATCCTTGCAAAGTATACACTTAATAAGAGAGCATTACCCACGTGGAGGTCAGTGTATGTCAAGAAGTACAGATGAAAATTGGTCTGCAACGGGATTGAGGGTCCTGTCAGGGCTTAAATAACGGTGTGGGTAGTCACTGCCTGGTGAATAAATGCCACTTTCAGGTGCCCCCATTCTAGTGACACTATTCGTTGTCATGACCCCCCTCCGCCTCCCCTGGACATTCTCGGGCCTCGAATGTCATCATGTTCAGCTTAGGGTCCGGCTCTACTCATACTACTTCAGATGTCCAGAATCAACCAAACGATATCCACCAAGTTGAATATATATTCATTAGATAGATTATTTCCTGGTAAGAATAGGATATGGAGTCTTCCACGCGTCCTCAGTCCCCGGTTGGGAGTACTAGATATTCGAGGTCATAACCTGCACAAAGACCATGGTGTGACATTTTTATACGGTGTAGCTGAATACAATACCAATCATATCATTCAAAAGCAGAAATAATCCTTACTATTGCACGACACAGCACCCTTTATTGAGACTGAGTCCGGCCCACGGTCACTTCAATCCTATGGTTGATTGGACCTTGCATCTCCGTCGATGAAGCGAGCACCGGATTCATCTTGTAAGTATGTTTCGTTTAAGCAATGATTTGATTGGGCAAGGTAAGTTTTCCCTTCCATTCAGTACTTTCACTACGAAGGATATTCTTCTCTCGGTACTGGGGTGGTTTCAGCGGAGTAAGCAGAGCGAGTCAATGTGACAGGAGTTGATAAACCAATTCCGCGGGAACAGTGTCACATATGGATACTTCATCATCCACATGAGCACCCGCTCATCGCCGTTTCACAAACAGTCTGTAGGATCTCCTTTGTTGCACATATTGATAGTCAGTCATCGATAATTCTGCATAAAAGCCTCCGAAGGTAGGGCACGGACAGTCATTTCACTCGACTGGTGAATGACACATTTCTCGAAATATCTGGTCAAGAAGATACTTGATCGATATATGTATCTAATCAAATAAATCGAGCGATCGATCCAGGTATGCCCGAGTCCTCTCGTCTCAACGTTGCACAATCCCTAACGTAATTCCCTCCGCAAGCGCTTCCCGCTGACCCTGCCCGTGATCAAGATACCTTGAAGGACCACGTCAGGAAACGATCATCTTAACAGCGAGCAATTGCAATAAAGTTGTGGTTGTAGGGCAATGCAATAATCATGTGCATATTCTCATGTCATCAAAACTTACATTGATCTTTAAGCTTGTTTCATCGCAAAACTCTCTTCCCTCGATGCAGCCGATGGTTATTTGTGGGTAAAAATTGATACATATATTGGGAAAATTAATCCGAATAATCTGCAGCACCCTGACTTCCTTTATCTACGTTCTTGAGGGAAAGAACTTTATTGTTTGCTCCCTCATAAAATCCTCGGTGTACTTTGTTTGCCTACAAAAGGGGGGCTGTGAAATTACATTACACACCACTATAATGAATTTGTTTTATGACAACTGCTAGCCTGTTGGGACATGAAGTTTATCCGGATCCAAAAATAACATAATCCACCCCTTCGTTAATTCTGAAAAGCACCTACACAGTAATTTTCGAAGCACTGCGCCTGGAGATCCATGAAACCTTCATTGCGGTTCCTAATGACTTCCCCAAAAAGCCACATACGAAAATTGAAGATGTATATCAATGTGTGGAAAATGGCGCAGGTCAAAATGGCCCCATGAGATCGGCTCGAATGAAGCGCGTCTTTTTCCACTGAAGGTCAACTAGCTCTCCGCGCTTTCACACCGCCGAGCAAATTTAGCGCGACACTTGCATAGGTATCGCTCGTATCTTGTAAGAGAGCCTATACAGGTGTCTCATGATATTTTTGATGTCTTTTAGTCTCCAAGCCAGTTCCCCGGTGTCACTGTTGTCGCTGTTGTCACTGCTGTCGCTGTTGTTCTCACTTTCTTCGTCAGGACCATGTGGGACGTCTCCACCCTGCTCGCAAGGTAGTCGACGACCTGTGGTGATCTCGCCACCTGGGCAATCAAATCACAGTCACTAAGGAATTCCATTATACATAGCAGGAGGCGCGATGCAACGTACTCTTACTCAACGAGTCTTGCAAATTTTCCAGAAATTTGAGGGTGGCTGCTCGTAGCGCCTTTGAGTCTCGTAACCTAGCATCAAGAGAATTTGGGCTGCTCTGTAAAGCACCCACATTGCCAGCCCAAATTTTGAAACGGCCATATTCATATTCGATTTCTGTTGGTACCATCTGCTTTTTAAACTCATCCGAAGACGTGCGCAGGGATTTTGTCAGAGTATCGAAGCAGCCTTCACAAGAGGTAGAAAGGTCGTGGATGTTATCCATGGCTACAGTTTCGATATCAGTCGGTAATCGAATGAGGCACACTTGCTTGTAATGTCAGGCTCACCTGACTATAGAGTGGATTTTAGGTTAAGCTTCTCCCGGCTGATGTTCGCTGCACGTATATAAAGAGAAGAAAGTCAAACATCAAGGGGGGGAGGCGGGTGATTAAGAATCCAAATTGGAACATTGGGCGGTCAGCCTGGCAACACACAGGGTTTTGGGGCCACGTCACCTGGCTGATACACGCGACTCATCATTTCCCTGTGATGACAAACACAATATGATTTCTGCCTCGTAGTTAACTAGTATTCGTCTTACCTATATTGATGATTTGACCCCAGAAGTTGAGCCTCTAAATCTGGAAAGTGGAGTTGCTAGAAACCCCCCCTTAAACAGGTCTGAATCCCTGGAAATTCTCCACCAGTCACGGCCGCGTAAGGTAGTGGAACTTGGGAATACCATTTGACTTTGATATGGCAAAGTAAATTTGAGTCAGCCCAGAATCGTTGTCTAGGGCGAACACAGTCGCTACTGGACCGTTATGGCGTTATATTCAGTCATAGACTCCAAGCTAGCGTCTATATTTGTCACGGAAAAGCGAAGTTCTCCCAGAAGGTGGGCGATGGCTTTGACATTGCCAGGCACCTGACTCGTGGCTCTAAAATTACACGCGTTGGTTACAGTACGGTACCGTGACATACACTATGTAACGCGATGGTATGGTTTTCCGTTATTGAGCCAGCAAAGTACCTCAGGGAAATATAACGGGGAGAGAATAATGCCTGCGCGCAGTAGAGAGCATGAAGATTAAAAGGTTGGACTTAAGACTGTGTTTATATGTATCTATTTACCAAATCTTTGAAGGTTTCCCCCGTATTAGATGCTCGGTTGCGAACCATGGTCGGATCGCCTCAGGCGCAGATGGGAAGATTTCCCATCGTGAAACATGCCCTGATTTAGAGGTAATTTTTGATAAATTTAGAAAGATATATAGTACTGGCATTTATTATATCATTAACTTTGTTTTGAAATAAATTGACGCCATCATGTTGCCCTTTTTGATGCGTCTCCTAAAGTAATTTCACTACGAGCGGTCAGGGCGGGAAGCGGTTGCGGAGGGGATGCAAGTGTGAATGTACTTGATAGGTTCATGGCTCAAGAGAGGCTGATAGGGGTGATGAGGATTTGCTGGTACCCCGCCGGGCGCAGTTCGGGCCGCAATAGCCGAAAAAAAACATACATGCATGGAAATGTGTGAGAATCGCGTCGTGCGTTTGGATCTATCAATTTTTACTAAGTCGCGTAAATAAATACACGGGTACCGAAACCCGGGTGAGTAGCTTTCAGACCCTACCTATGTTTGATTCGCCGCCACTTCCAACTCCAAAAATAGTAGGGAATCGAAGCTCAAATTCCTTGGGCAGGAAAGAGGCACCCGAAAGCAATATCCACCTAACCCAACGTAAATGGAGCTTAAGAAACGATTCAACAACCTCACAAAAGGACGGCAGATAATTACAGCATTCTGATGCTGGGGTCGCCCTCAATCGAGCATTATGAATAAGATCTTTCCGCTCGAAATTTGGCTGGGAATTGCCTTCTACCTTTCAAAAAGCGACATTCTGAATTTGATGCAAGTCAATAAATTTCTTCGTTACGGATTTGCTATTAAAACGTATATTTATTGCTTTATTGGAGTGAGTCGAAAACCAGACATAATGGTGTCATTCCTAACGGTATCCAAGGGGCCTGTCAAAGAAAAATATGTCGAAAATTATCGCAAGGATCCACAAAGAAACGCGCCTTGGGCTAGGCTGGGCCGTATCCTTGACGCCCACAGCTACCAATCGTCCCATACTCAACAACTATCGTATGTTTATGACGATTCCGTTGCGGGCGAACTTGTCTCCTCGGCTGAGCCTGATGACAGGTTTTTCTCGCAATGCAACTGTACCGAGATCTCAACCTCGAGAAAAACACGACTGCTCAACCTCAGTCACTCCATGCTTACAATTCATCATGAATGTGAGCATCGATCTTTCATTTGGACGTATACGTGGGATGGCGAGAGATGGAAGGTACATCGGGCGTGGGAGGACGAACACCGGAAGCACAGCCGCCACATCATTCGCAACAATGCTGCCTGGCTCTGCCACCTATCTTCCGATGATTTTCCGGGTACAGAATTTCGGATCTCTAGGCTTGAACGAGATATTGGCAGCTATCAGTCAACGAAGCGCTTCAAATTCGATCTATGCGATGTGAAACTCGACATCAACAGCGCCTGTGAGGTCCTTGATAATGCCATCTACTTCATCAAAAGAGAGGTCAGTCTGGATGCCGAGACTGGGAAACAATGGGTGAATTACAACGGGTTTAGAATAGCTCACGGCTTAAGACCTGGTGGAGATGATTATTATCCCGAAACCATTAGCCACCTGAATTTCGACAAGGTGTTTCCAATTCATGGTCAGCTGACCTTGACCGAGCTATTTCTGCGAACGGACCCGGATACAGGCTTTCCTACTATCATCGATAGAATCTGCCAAGAGCATGACGGGGGTCCTGATGATGTTTCATGGATTTGTTTTTCTCAAATCATCGACTACTCTCCCTCCCAGAACTTGGCCTCCTCCTATTCTGTGGACCGCTTCTCCCTGGTTGATCTATCCAGCCCAGGAATCATGGTATATTCAGGCCGAGAGCCCATTGGAACCCCGAATGAGGACGATGAGGAGGCCATGAAATTGCTACCCCAGCCCTTAGGTGATATGTATAGTCGGGAGGACCTTGAGAATGGAGTGCTACTACAAACTCTTCGCCCACGATATATGACACTCCTTCTTGAACAGGATCCACAATCTGTTTTTGGGTTCTTGTGGACTCCATATCAGAAACGATAGGGTCCTGCTTAGTATTTTTCATTCTCAATATTCGGGTATTCTTGGTTTTCCTTTATTGTGCGATTTGAAATGTGATTCAAAGGGATTTGCCTCGGAATAGTCACGATTCGTAGTAACAACCTGAGTATTATATCATCCTTGGGGTGGTCGGAAACTAATGGAACGCCACTGTACACCTGGCTCGTTGAAGAGACTCCTCTCGTTGAGAAATTGACAGAGATAGATGCGAAGGTGGCCAAGTTACCAGGGTGACTTTGGGGACGGCCTTCGTTTGCCTCGTTTGCGGGATCAACGTTCTATAATAGAAGCCCGTCTAGACCATACAGGTCTATTACGGAATCTATTTTGAAGCAGTAATTTACAGCTGTATCAGAATTCTGCCCAGAAAACGGATCGGGGGAAGAATAAGGGGCAAGAACGGGTGGGAGAGGCGAGGAGGCTGTGAGTAAGGCTGGGCGATCATGCCAGATCGCCTTAGCTCCTAAAGCTTCCACGTGGTTCCCTAATAACCTGACTGTATTATTACGATGACTCATGTGTCATGTAAGGCCATTACGATCAATGTTTTGTCAACTTATTGAGCGGTAAGCTAAAGGAGGTTAGCATATTTCGGATTGATGTTCCGGCAATGAAGTCGCACGAGTGTGGAGGTATAACTGATTTCGAAAACTACTGTAAAAACCAACAACCGCCATCGCTATTGTCAAGAACTTTGTATTGGAGTGGAGCATGGACTTGGAATACCAAATGTATCATGATTTGCCGCTGGAGATGTATCTTGAATAATGTGAAGAGAAAGATGCGGAAGATCCCGACCAATATACTTTCCTTTCAAACGGGATATTCCTGTGGCCCATTATTAGCTTTTGATGAGCTGCCTTTCTTTCAGCTTTTGTCCGTTAGACCATGTTTACATTGCCATTGGATGCGCGTTCGATAAAGCCGAGGAACTCCCAGGGCATTTTTGGCATCTCCAATGATCATTAAGCCATAGAGTTTTCGGTATATGTGATATCGGTTTGAGTCTCATTTTTCTATTTTCTAACTCAGATCCCAGTGATTATGTTCCCCAGCTAGCATTCCAAGGTACAGTGCCGACCGTTTTTGCCTTCCATATCCGGTAACACAGAGATGCTCTTTCGAACCCTAATCACATTATGCGCTAAACCGTATATGAAAGGGTCCGTAATTAAAGACTTGTTCCAGTTTTACACGGTAACAAGCATGAAAGTATAAAACTGCACAGTCATATACTGCTACATGTCCATATCCAAAAATAACTATCCCACTCACCATGGGGGGGTCCGCTCTTTCACACCCTCTGACCTGGAGTTCCCATTCGAACCGCGATGGATGAACGGATTCACTCCCGAGACAGTCATATGGCCCTGCCTACATAGCAAGCCAGCCTACGGAGTCCAGACTACATAGACCGCCAGCCTATATCGCCCGCCAGCCCATATAGCTGTGGCTGTGATTCCTAGCCCAAGGATGCGAGACACGAATCTGTACTTGTGCCCACAATCGAACACAATAAGTCCAAGGTCGCTCTCTCAGCGTTCGATAAATAGAAGATTAGACCAACAAAAATCAAACGTTTCGACGATCATGGCTTGCTTTACGACAGCACAATTAATCCCAAAATAGCCCGACTGAGTCCAGCTCTGATCTTACTCCAGTAATCGGATCTTCAAAGGTCGCGCCTCGAACAGGTTTGATCCCGTTCAGTGCCAACCTCACCTGTCGGAGCACATCAGCACCGAAAGTAGGATTGTGCTGGGTTTCTTCAGCAAACTTGTGCGTTTCGCTCCGAAGGTACCCTTCGACTGACGCAGCAGCCAAAATATATCGCACCGGATGATCTCGAGGCAAGCGAGTTGCTGAGAAAATATGATCACGTGTAATGCAGTAGGTATTGTTGTCAATATGGCGGTGAAATTGGTTGGTCGTTGGATGAGGATTGGCAAGCAGTAGGCCCTTAATATATTGGGCCATTTCATGGTCCAATCCGACAATATCGTACTTGTCTCCAAGCCTCACGAGCTCCATGGCAGCCGACATATGCTCCTCAGCATCTTCTATATCAAATTTGATAACGCGGAGATAAAGCCATTGAAAAAGCGCTTCAAGGCTCCGTACTGACACAATGGATTCCTCTTCTTTTAGAATCGCTGTCTGCTGCTGGGATTCTAAAAAGTTGCCTTCAAACATCTTTGAGAAAACTGGTGATTTTGCGGAGAGAAGGCCCTTGGAAATAGCATATTCTAAATTGCTAGGCTCGATTCGAATGTTGACAAGCGGCCCGTGATAGAGGGGAAGGATACTAGAGAATGAAGCATTCAGATGTGAGATGAGTCCTTATCAGAGACGTTCAGCCACCTACTTGGTTACAAAGTGCGAAGGGTTTGCTTCAGGTCCTCCGGTCATTCTTAAATTGCGAGAGTGGTTGAAACCTGTATGGTGAAGGGTCAATGATGCCAAAAAAATAAATGATGTTCCGGTTGCAACTCACAGGTGAGGGGCACAGATGAACCGTGCACATGACGGGTTCCTGACAAGTCCTTCACTCTTGGCACCTGCCTATTTCGTACCACAGCCTTCACATACTGCAGACTCTTATTGGCCATTAATACAGAGAGCTGACCTGCACTTATGTACTCTGTAAACCTGACACTTGTACAGCAGGCAACGGACCTTACTCACAGCACACTACCCACGGGCCCTTAGGTAGGAGCCTCGTCAACTTCTTCTCCCTATCATCCTGGAACTTATCGTGGCCTCTCGCTAGACAGCCTGTAGTACCTTCTTCTTACAATCGGTGACTACTCCAATTCCAATCATGCATTTTCCTGACTTTTTTTCCACGGCGAACCAATAAATTTACATTGGAATGGCTATTTCACTGTCTATATCCATCTTAACATACCGCATCGTCATGTATCCCAAATAAATAACGATGATGTTTACCATCCATGGGGAAGGTTCTACTGCTTCAAAGCCATGCAAAATGTCTAGGAAGATTTCTAGGAAGAATTCGAAAAAAATTACCAGAACATTCCTGTTACTCTTGGTATTGTAACTCACAAGAAACGCCCATGTGACCTACCCCTCATTCACATTCAGGTGAGCTGCTCCGCACCTCTTCTTATTCGGCTCAGCGAAACGAGTAACATTTGAAAGACTGACCAGCCCAGCTTCCTTCACCATGGTCTTCAATCCTGATATATCTTTTTTTATATCATTCAATGACCTTGACCCATCGACTCAGAAGCAATGCATTTTCTTCACACAGAAAGGCGCAAGGTGCAAAAGCAATTGCCGGGATCAAGACAATCAACGCGCAGTCGAACTTCAGCATTTACTCAAGGCGACGCCAGTTGAAGATATTAATATCAAAATACTAAGCGAGTATGCCCAATGCAATTGCTGTTTATGGGAACGTGCTCAGCATCGTGACAAGATAGAAGATTTGCAACTTTTGACACCACTGGCCCAGAGATGGCTCAACGAGATTCGAGCACAACCGGTCTTGTCATTAAATAAAGCAAAATCTGTCAGGTGAGTGACAAACATCAATTATTCTTCTTTGGAGCCCATGGTTAATAGTTACCATAGGCTCGCCCGCGACCGAGCCCCCGCCGCAGCTGCTTCTGATGCTACTGGGAAACTGTCCGTATTCAAGGCGTCAGATGAATACACCTGTCATCTACCAACCTCCTCAAGCACTTCCGGCCTCATATCCAACGGGTTTGAAGACCAAAAAGGTTACAATCTTCGGACCCGCCGTATAAACAGCTCTGAAAATCTCGCCCAACGCCAGCCCTTTGCAGTCACTCAGCCTGCTTTATTCGAGTTTCGTCGTCACATTGTAGAGCCTTCTCCCGGCGATTCAGTGTATCAAAAGATGCTCACACCTCTCAAAAAGCGAGATTTTGAGACAGGATCACTTTATATTTTTGATCGCGAATCTTCCCCTGGCCATGTAAAGATTGGCTGGACAGCAAAGACAGTTTCGGATCGACTAGCAGACTGGTCAAACTGCGGTTATGAGCCAAATTTATTATTCAGCCTGAATGATATTCCTCACGCTCATCGTGTCGAGACCCTTACACATTATGAATTCATCAAGGAATGGCGCCGAGAGCGAAGGTGCAAAGCCCCGTGGTGCGGGAAGAGCCATAAAGAGTGGTTTGAGGCTAGCAAAGAACTTGCTAAGCAGACTGTAAGGGACTGGGCTGGATTTGTACAATCAGCCAAGCCTTATGATCTCCAAGGCCACTTGAAGGACCAGTGGAAAGACGTGATAAAGGGAATATATCGCGAGACGAAGGAGGTCACTGCTCAAAAGCTATTGAGTCGTTTTAGGGAGATTGTGATCAACAAAACGCTCGCTGCCGAGAAAGGTGTTGGCCAATTACCGGTACCAAAAACTGGCAAGGAAATCACCAGGCTCCTTCCTAGAGCCAAGCCTCCCAAAGTGTCTGAAGCGGAATATGTCGTTAAAGTGGAGCAAACGGAACAGTCGCAAAGTAACGACTTCAAAGACATATCGGTGAAGGACTTCGAAAGCGACATATTGGCCAAGTCCGAGTTCGCGCAGGAGGTCAAAACGACTCGTACCGAAGTCAAACACAAGACAGTGGCAGCCAAGGTGTGGCATATGCCTAAAAATATATCGCTGGCCGTCTCACCACGTATTGACCTTAAAAGCCCTCACATCTCTGCGTCTTCTCTTCAATGTGTGAAACAACGCCCGGATGCCGAAGTCAAGCAACTAAGTGGAAAAGATATTACTCTTAACAAACGGTCCTCTCCAGCTGTCCCTCTCTATAATCTCACCACCAACTCATGCGTCTTGCCGTCAAACATCGAGCTAAATACACAAACGAAGGTCTTACATAAGATGAGAGAGCCTTCCAACATTTGAAGAGCAACTTGTGACATGAAAGGGTCTGGCAAGGGACTTGAAATGGGCAATTCAGGTACGGAGGAAAAACTCATCAGTGGAACGATTGCGGGGCATTGAAAAGGTGTTAAACCAAGAGCTAAGTATGTTATAAAATATATACGAGTCCGGAAGGTTCTAGGCAATGCTTCCTTGCTGTAAATTTAAATGGCACATTCTATAGTTGAGGCAACGCAGATAAATTCAATCAGCTTATATGCCAATAATCGTAATCTCAATAATTGTGGCCCAAGCCAGAATCAATGAGACGCCTCGACGCAAAAGACTTCTCCCTTTTTACGCAGTGTGTAGCAAATCAGACCTTGGCGTAAGAATTACAACTATTTCTTCCCATAGGTCCGATTATCCAAGGTTGATCTGGATCGTCATCAAAAGGGCTATGGGTCATCGCGAATATGTCCAGAGGAAGGGTAGCCTGGAGCTGTTCTCCGGGAAAGGTTAGCCAGGAATGCCTGATGCCCAGTGAACATCGCAATCCGCCACATAGCGATAAGAAATAGTAATCACGAGACAAATCTTACTGTCAAGCCTTACCTACCAACTTGACCAGAGATAGACACTAAAGGCAGCATCACACCCTCTGCAGTAAGGCAGCTAAGGGATGGGAGAGGAAAGTTAATAGATTGCTAACGGTCGCTAGTTTGTTTAGTTTGCATAGAACCTTCTAGTCGTCTACTGCCTACAGCGACTTGTATCGGTACAACTAGGGGTACAAAATCAGGTAGCAGTACTACGTATAGTCATAACGCGTAATTTACGCGATTCCATATTAGGTTCATCCCATCACGTGTTTAGGGTTTGAAAGAGCATCTTATTGTCTCTAGATATAGAAGGCAATAACGGGCGGCACTGTACCATAGTGCTAGTAATACTTATAGCTGTCCAGGCCCACCACTTGTCCATAAGACAAGCCTAGCGACGGCCAGGTGGCCAAGTCTATCCAATCGTTTGGTCGGAACTGATCAATGATTCTTGCAGACCCCCCTCCGTCTACTGTGATTTTGGCGAGCCGTCGGGCTCGTAGCTCTGGGGCAAGTTCTTGAAATAAAAAAGCTCGAAGTGCCTGCCTAACCCGCCTCATAGCAAAATCAACAAAGCGAAGATGAAAAGTGGGTTTATCTTTTTTTGGGCCGGTGGAGATGGGAAAAGCTCCACGAGAATCAGTTTCAAATGTATCTGTCAGTATTGGGCAATAACAGAAGGTCCGGCAACGTTCTGCCTGGCGGGGGTGAGTGCCTGTCCTCGAGTCTGCATGATTGGTGACGGATTTCTCACTACACCTTCAATGAGGCTGGATAACAAGGCTCTTATGGAGCTTCATATAGATTACTCATACTTTCAGGAATTGGTACGTTCTATCTGTATACAGTGGTCAGGATGTTCGGTTTGTAAATGAGACCACCGGAGTTCGAATGGTGTCAATGACGGGCGTAGGTCATTTTTGGGCTTAACATGATTCAAAGACACGTGACTTGACGAACGTCTTGGTTTCTTACGGGACAGATCCGTCACAGCACCCTCTGTATTGTCATTAGTTAACTAGTTAACGTAATCCACGGCCGACCGGGTCACCCCAAAACACCTCTCGTCTCAACGTTACGTTACTCCCACATAGTGGTGGATTGCAGACACACAGTATGGGTGGTACCTATCAACAGCCAAGAAAAAAGGCCGGGAATTAATCCTAGCACTTTGGAAGCATTTGATTTTTTAAGCAATTAATATCAAACAAAGGACAAGACACGAGTGGGGAGGATGACTTCAGGCAGTCCAGTTTAGCCTTGAGGTCATCACACATCGATCAAGGCGCCGGAACGAGCTGAATATAAATACCATCATAACCTGCCCGTCCACATTCAAGCCTCTCGCCGTGTTTCAATCTCGATATACTGAACTCTCCTTGGTTCAGTAAGCGGCACCTCGTCTTATCACGGCCCCACCCCGTGGCAGTTCGTGGTCAAATTTACAATGCACAACACGACGGCTTGTTGTAGTGATGGTGTCGATATGAGCTTCGCTCTTTGGTTGTCGTACAAGATCATGACGAAGCTTACGCATGATGTGGTACATTCTTGGGCTTAAGATGTGATAGTAAGTATGTGTAGTGGTTAAGGTGACTGTGGATTTGAGGAGTGTTGTGATCTAACTGCGATGAATGTCACAGGGGTATACGCTTGTGTTGCTGCCGGTCATTACCTGAATTACCTTCATACATTCCGATACTACAAACTCAGCAGAACGTACTTGAATTGATGTTCATCTTGCTCGTTCGGAAAAAATTTGAACAGACCAGAATTTAAGCATCCACTCCTTTCGTAAATCAAATGAATTAACATAGTAAGTACAGTAAATGAATAAACTGAACCCATAAAATATTATCGTGAAAATCTGTCTAAGGTACTGTATTCAATGTGAACTGCATTGATGACCTGTTGGTTAATCATGAAATATTGATTTTGCGACCCTTCTCAATAACTACTATATCCTTCCCCCGTCCGCTCAGCTCTCTCTCAGTAGTCTCTTCGAGCTCGTTAAGCGACGAATAGTCTAATATATGAGACTAAATTGTCGCAGCGAAACAAAAACAAGGCGCGGGAAGGTTTATGAGTACTGTAGCTGCAAAGGAGACGTATGGTGCTGTCTGTAAAGGACTCCCATTTCGCCATCAGTACCGGAAAGAAAGACAGAATTAAGAGAGAAAATTGAATTCGAGAAGGAAATCAAGCAAGTCGAGCCTTAAGATACTGAGGAGTGACTAGACCAGTACCAAGTCACTGCTCATGATTATCGATCCGATGTGCGGCGCTGCTGACCGCCCACGAGCTAGGTTCTAACAATGTATTACTTTTTGCAGGCATTCACAACAACCTTGTATTCATGTCCCCCTAAACACTAGAATTTCTTTCGTAGACTCGAGCTTATTTAATCGGCCCGCTTGGCAATCATTTCTACAGTCTTCAAATTGGCATTCTGAACGTCGGCTATGCCAAAAGTTGCCTACTGACTAAAGTCCAAAAATGGGCGACAGTCAGGCTTAGCGTTTGGAACATTTGTTAGCAACATTGGCAGCCAAGGTAGGAAGATAGAAAATGGCGTTGTCTTCGAAAAGGGACATTTGCCCTAAACAGACCAAATATTGGAAGGGTCGTTCTGAGCGATAGAAATGCAGATACATCTCTGAATTCCCCTATAAAAGTCACCACTCTGTCATAGAACTCAAGCTGCAACGATTTTGGAGAGGTTGAGAAGGCCATGGTGCACAGACTGAGTCATATCTTTGCGCGCAGATTGAGATCCTGTCCCGGTTTTCAGCAATCTGACCCATCTAGAAAATTGTCCAAGAATCGTTGGCCTGAGATGGTACATCTAATTAATGCAGACTGTAATCAGATCCATCCTTCGTGTGTTGCGGACTTTTTGTTCAGTCAAATTGAGGAACTGGAGGAATCGGAGAAAAAGGAGGAATCGGAGGCAAAGGAGGAATCGGAGACAAAGGAGGAATCGGAGACAAAGGAGGAATCGGAGGCAAAGGAGGAATCGGAGACAAAGGAGGAATCGGAGACAAAGGAGGAATCGGAGACAAAGGAGGAATCGGAGACAAAGGAGGAATCGGAGACAAAGGAATCGGAGACAAAGGAGGAGTCAGAGGAATCGAAGGAATCGGAACGTAAGCGACGAATCGACCCTCTAAAGGTAAAGGTTGGAGCTTCCGGGGATGGCGACTTGGGCTTCGAGGAAACAGAATTGACTACATCTCCCCAATCGAATTTTTCCAGACTTGAGCTTGTTCTGAACCAGTATATTGAAAAATCTTGTATTGCTTTGAGACAAAGCTCAATATTCGGGAAAAGACAGACAGCCTACGAGAAGTTGTTCTGGTTGATTTGTCTAATCGAGTTTGCCGAATGCCTTCGACAGATCCAACAGGGCCACAATGCCACCTCCGGAAAAGATTCGACCGTCCCCAGAAAAGACTCAATCAACTGCTCAAGCAAAAGGAGCATCGGCTACTTTAACATTCATCAACGTGACACTATTCAGAACAATAAGAACAATAACTTGAAAGCTCTCAGAAATTACTGGTTAACATTTCGCTGACTCTTTCGTCCCAGGGGAAGGGTCGTTGAGACAACTGAATCAGACAAAAACCAGTAAGTACACCGAAAGACAGAAGCTTCTCCAATAGACGCAATCAATTTTTTTACATTTTCCTGATGAAGTACCCCAGAACCAGCAATGATATGTTTGGAGAGACGGTTACAAATATAGCTGTAGCTAAATTTACATTCCTCATAACATGCCCTACCGCAGGCGTATGATATTACCCGTTGCCCCTGATGAAGATTGGCTCAAAACGATTGAACGATCTATCAGATTGACATGCTTCCAAATCAACGAACTTGAAACAAATATCGTCTTTAAGCAATTCATTGCACCTATCCGTGAGCCAGCAATACTTTTGGCATTACGAAAAGCTATTTTGGTCTTATTGTATTACCAGATATTAACCTGTGAAATCGAATCTGTATCATTGTTCTCATCAGCATCAATATCCCATTGTGTGCCAAATATGGAGGTTTACTTTTTTTGTTCGTCTCAAAGTTGATATGTCTAGATTTGAGGGCTATAGTAATTGAACAGCTTTAGCAATGTGTCATGCCACCGATCAAAATCCGAGCGGTTGCAATTTGTGATGAACGATCGTTCTCTCATCAAAGGGTCAAGCTTCCTGCCATTTCTTTCACCCACATCCAGGGCTTCGTTTTATCTGGCATTGCATTATAGTACTCCCAACCCATTACCCCGCCGAAGTATTTGTATTGTCTAGACAGTCTGTTGAGCACGTTTTTGACGACTTCCGGTGCTACATACCCCGACCCTCCATTGGGGTTTGTTAACACGCCAAAGACCACCCGCTGTGGCGACCAGCCCCGAGATACGATCTCAGTATACATGTCCGGATCATTCGCGAAACCCCAGCCATTGTAGAACTGCACATTATACCAGTTTATTTTTGAGCCTCGCTCTGCCTCCAGTTCTTTATAGTCAAATCCAGATAGATTGCCCCTATCCAGCAAAGCTGTCGCAACGGGGGCCAGGGTAATGATAAAACCATCACCTAGGTCGTTCTTTAGCCTATCGATCAACCGGAATATGCCGTGGGGGGACATTTGCTCCTCTGTGTCGAGATCAAGTCCGTCCAGGGAGTATTTTTGAATCAGCCCTAACAAGGGGCCGTAGAATGCTTCGAATTGGCCGTCGCTGCCATCAAGACGTTTGAAGGAACCCCGAGCGGCACCACCTAGCATTCCCATTATCCTTAAGCCACTGTCTTGCATTTCTTTAACCTCCGCCCACAGCAGGTTGAACTTCGTGTCGCTTGGAGAGTCATCATTGAGGGTGATGTGTCCTGGTTGCTCGTTAAGATGGATTGCTGCCAGAATGAGATGGGTAATCCCGGTCCCTTTGTGCACAAGAGGGAGCATAGACATGTATGCGCCCTGGTCAGAAAAAAAGGTCTGACGGTAGCAGATCACACGACGACGCTCGAGAATACAGCGGTTAATAGGCGGCATACTTGGGTGTTGAGAGATGACTATCCTGGTGGGTGTTCCAAACGCTGATACAACTAGCAACATAGAAATAAATGATAGAAGGCGAAGAACGACGGCTTTAAATAGAAAATCGTTACGATATCAGAACACACCCCAATATCCGTACATAAAAGTACATAGACACGGTCACCGCTGATGTCGAGCGGGTATCAGCGGGAACGACAGCAGTCAGGGGAAGTGGAGTGCGCGGATCAGCTCATTCAGGAGTAACGGTCACTTCCCCTTCCACTTCCATCATGTTAGCTAGATATCAGTTCATATCGGAGAATGCTACCTGGTGCTTCTTCTTTTGTGCTGAGGTGGCCCTTGCGTCTGGTTCGTTTTATAATATCTCTAAGTTTATACGGCTATATAGGTAGTATTTTACTGCTTCAAGTGGAAGATGAATCAAAGATTGTCAAATAGGGCACACCAAATGTCCAAAATTAGGCGATGTATCCATTTATACGTTGCAGTCAGCGAGGTGGGCCTAAATCTTGGTTCTTAACAGGATGACCCGCTTTCCTCAGGGAACGATAAGGGTACACGCCTTGATGTCCCCTGCCTTGAATGCGCTAGAAACAGATCGCGCTCCTGATGCGAGTGACTTAGCCGCCGCAACTGATCCAAGACCTTTTCTCATTGCATCAACCTATCATCCTGATTGTAATTTCCATGCGCATGGCAAAGTGCGGAACGGACGCTGTAGGAGTTTCTGAGAAGTCGATCAAAGTATGTACCGGCCGATTTACCTTCCACAGCAAGTCTTTGCTCCTTTTCATTATAAAGTGTGACCCTAACACGCCAAGTTGAAGACCAAGGACATGTTGCTTGCACCAACCGCCGTAGCTATCTCACCTTGCCTCGACTTATTGGCATATAATGCCGGTAAGACGCGATAAGCACGATAGGCAGCAGTATCCACGATGGTCTTGTACGGTAAAATAGTGGCAAAAACAGCCTGGAGACTTGTTGAACCAAAGCAGCCCCAAGCAAGTACTTCTGCAGGCAATACTGAACATCTGATTCGGGTCTACCACGTGTCAGGAATAAAGCGATAGACTCACAATTCGAATCCACTCTGCTCATCTCACTATCGTCTTCGATGCTTACGGTCTTCGGGCAACTTGCCGTCGGGTTTTAGACATTGGAAAACTAAACAAACGCCAAGGATCCCCACTCATTTTGATATGTTGTCTACAAGATGCGATTACTTCCTTTCTGTAGTCAGAGTCCTGATAAGGGACTCGCCGGTTTCTCCGTACCACAAGTTTCAAGCTACCTTGTTTGGCCAGTTAGTGTGTACATCTCTCAAAATCATCGCGAGACAAGCCATATCTGTCTCCTTCCCCTCGGGCGCAATGTTCAGGCAGCCTGAGGATTCCACCAGCTTGCGAAATGAGGTGGCAGTCTCCCGTACAAAAATAATGGAAATCTCCAAGACATAGCGCAAAAACTGGGTTCTTCGGACAGGACATACCCCATAGAAGCGGTTCAGGGCATGTCACCTAGCGCTTGAAAGTCAGAGTACACTTGAGTACAGTTGTTAAGCATACACGGCCAATGTCTGGTAGACAGCTATCAGATACCTACAAATCAGAGGATCGCCAGGATTAATCATACCTAGCTATCTTCGCCGGACGCATAATACAACAGTCATAATGATTCATGAATTGCCTGACAGAGATTCAAAATGGCTTCGACTACAGCTTTGATAAATTGGCAGATCCGACATTGTTATGGCGTAAGAACAGCTATTCGTGCGAATTCTCATTACGGACCGCTTACCAAACAATCTTTCAGGCTCCTGGTCGACGCTTAAGACGGTAATTTATGTAGAGGATCAATTGCAAGTCCGACGGTAACTTATAATACCACACAGTATACCCGACCCACACTAATATTTGGGAATCAATTCAAGCTAACGATGGCTTCTTTTACTCATCAAAGACAGAAAGAATTTCCTGATCTGCTTGGACCCAGACCTGAAATGCTTCTGGATTTGATGGCCGCTTGAATATGTTGCTCGACATGCAGAGAGCTGGATAGCTAGGCACCAGTCAGGAGGCACTCGCTTTCGTACTTAAGCAATACCACAAGGTTTCCCAGCTTGACATATCTTAGAATCGAGGTCATTGTCGAGTCTTGGGTTTTGAAATTTGCTCGTCCTCCGAACCTCGCTAGGCCTTCATATTACTACTCCTGCTCGTCCAGCCAACGAAACGTCTTCTGCCTCACAGGAACTTCAAGGTCATCAAGCGAAGTTGCCGGCGCAAAGGTCTGATCCCATCGCTCTCTCATGGCGCGCGGAAGCAACGAGGGAAATTCGTGTAGCATATAGTCTTTCATTTTCGGTGTTTCCATCGAATCCATGAGCTGTCGCTGGTGAGAACGCTCGATCATGCCTTTCACTCGAGCAAACCGAGTGTCCTGCACGTTCTTAAAGAGAGTTTCTATCTCATGGCATGATAATGGACCGGCTTGTTGCTTGCCAGATAATGCTGACACCAGACAGTTGGTCAGCGCTGCTGCACTTTCAATGGCTTGGTTTCCGCCTTGGGCAATGATAATTGTCATCTGCAGAGTTTAGTGACACGTTCAGTGAAGTGGAAACCAAATAAGGAACATTTGACTTCCGTACCTGATGGGCCGCGTCTCCGATGATTAACATCCGTTGCAAAAACCACTTCTGATAGGTAAATTCTCGCATCGGCTTCAAGACTGTGGGTCTAAGTAGTTTTTCATGCAAGTCCGAAACAAAAACTCCCGGGCCCACTGGGTCGTTCTGATGCTCTCGGAGTATGTTGTCCGTATCCTCGGGGCGGAAGTGGGGAATCCCAGTACCGTGATACGTTCTCCCCAGGTTTTTCATTAATGCCCAGTACGTACGATCCTTAGGCCCACTGCCAACGATATAAGAAAACCCGTTGTTTAATACGTAATCAAGCGCACCCTTAGAAATTCCTTGGACGGAGCTAGAAATTCCAAAAAGACAACAGTATGTTGAAGGAACATCTGAGAAGAATTATTAGTAGAGATGTCACCCTGCCAAGGTAATTTGCAAACCTACCCTTCTCTTCTGAGAACTGTTCGCCAGCGCCAATCTCACGGGCATGACGAGCCATTTCTTGTCTGACTTGTGAATGGACTCCATCTGCTCCAATGATGACATCGCCATGGTAGAAAAACCCATCGCTTGTTTTAACTTTGACATTGTTCTCCATATGCTCAATGGTCTCAACCGATTTTCGGGGCAGTAATTTCGATTTATCCCTGATCTGGTTGTAAATTGCTTGCAACAAAGCACCCCGATCGCACCAGAACGCCTGATACCCGTATCTGTTCAAGTTAGCCGATCAAATTCACCAGATTGAAAGTAAACCGGCCAACACTTTGGGAGAACAAACCGCTCCAAAGCGAATTTCTGCCATCCATCTGTATGCGACAATACTTTACCGTCGGGACCTTTGACAGTTACACTGTCAATAACGTCTCCTGCCTGGTTAAGGAGGTACTCGTAACAGCCCAGCTGGTCTAAGATGCGAAGCCCATTTGGTAGCATGCAGATACCTGTGCCGGCATCGCTGCACAGTATGTCTGCTTGGGCTTCGAGCAGAACAAAATCCACCCCTACCTTCTCCAGCATCAATGCTAGAGTGAGGCCGGTAACTCCACCGCCGGATATGACTACTTTGCAGGGCCTCATAGTCGGACGTTTGAAACGAGGAGATCTGGTTTGTGACTCGATTCTGTCACGCGATGACTCATATATATAATCCCACTCGCTCGGCTCTGGCTGTGGGGCCGTTCGAGTTATTCAAGGGTTGGAACCCTAGCCTAGGGCGAGCAGCGAACCGGCTTAACGCACAAGACTCAAATGTTGACACAAGTCTGAGCTGGTCTAGTGGGCTCAAACGAGTCTATCCAATCATGTATAGTCTCGGGACATTCTTCTGTGATTCGTCGGTGCTGGAATAGCAGAGGCTAGACATAAGGATATGTGAATGCGGGTGACGAATAGAGGAGCAGCCTGGCTTAGTTCTACATTTCAGCGCCGTAGTCGGAGTCAGTCAATCAATGCTCCGCCTCGCCTTGACCGGCCGGCTCCACCTAATTGCCAAGTGTGTATGGAAACGTGGACGCGTCTTCGGAAAGCACCGATTTTTTTCCGTCCAGGAGTCAGCCGGTGGGACTTATCTCGAAACATGATATTGATCTCCAATTCAAACAACTACTATACCACTGTTCCGAGGTCAACGTTAAACTATGTCCGAATATCGTTGGGTTAAATTGGGAATCAAACCTGTCTTGTTTCTCTGGAAACCCCGATCCACACTCCTTACAAGCGTACCCTACTGTACGGTCCGCAAGTATCCACCTCAACGATGCTTGCCTTTGATATCGCCATCTTACATACTAGGTTCGCTCATCGCCAAACTCCTAATTCAACATTTTGTATTAAATCTTATGTTAAAATAGCTCACGTGCGTCCCACCCCAACCGTGTCCCCTCGGACCCGCTCAAGATTAAGGTACTTTGGAAGACAACGCCAGCATAGTCGAACAACTGACGTCAGTCAAGTAATATTTAATAATCTCCAGTAAACATGGTTCCACACTCACCCAATGTTGTCTCCCCCTCCCGAACAAGGTTTCTGGGGCAAATTGTGCTCAGGTCCCATGGTCCCCGACCAAACGTTTTTTACGAAAATAAGCTTATAATTTGGGCAAACTGATTCCTCCGATCACTATTTCCTAAAAGTTATGGACGCTTTACAATGTCCACATCTGAAATAGTTCTATTGTTTTATCACCCCTGAGATTCTTCGGGTACCTGATCTGCTTATTCAGGATTGTTTTGTATAGCCGATCGCGAATGTCGACACTGTCCTCTAGGAAAGAACTAGCCACAAACCTTCTTCAGCCGACACCTGGAGCTACCATTGAGGACACTGAAATTTATTGACTGGAAGAGGCACAATCGCAGCATCTAGCACAAGGTGCATGATTGTTTTCGCGTCATTAAGACAAAGCCGGACAACCCGGCATTCCTCAGCTGCGAATGTCTATAAAATAGATGAGATAGGTGTACTCCCGGGCGTTTCGGGCGCTCTTAAGGTGTGAGTAGGGCGGGAGAAAGTGTGTAAATACCGTGGCGCTGCTGTGAAATAGTGAATGGCAACCGCCGTTGAAGGCTTGTCGGCAGATGGTACTGTAGGTCCCTGGAACCCCTGGTCGTTCGACGTGCTTCTACCCACAGTAGTAATCGGACTGGGCCCTGAGAAGAGAAATGCTGTCGTCGAGGTGGCAGCAAAACTAAAGCAGAGATAACCGTGGAACCACCGCAGTTCAAGCGAAAACTTTGAACGTATCGTATGTATTTAGATTGCTGTACTCTGACAAACTGTATATCTGAATCTTTAAGCACCCCTGACAACCAACCACGGCAAAGATTCGCTTAAAGTTGAGAAAAAATGGTCCTTCCGTGATTCACGGCGTTCCTCACTTTATAGTTCACTCTAGTTTCGAAGCCTGTTAAACGCCTCTATAGCATAGTGTTTTCCTTCCTCCGAAATGAACGCCATTTGCTTCCATTCATCAGGCTCTGGTATGGCTTCGCATCCGTCCATCACCAAGGGTATAAGCTTTTCTGCGTGCAGAGACATTTCCTTAATCTGAGATTCGGTGGCCCAACAAAAGGCTTCATGTTCCATAGGGCTCAGTGTGATGTTCTTCAAGCCCTCGTCGCCATCCTTGACGCTGCCGATAAAAACAATTTTGAGATTATCCTTCATCCACAGCATCCAGGGAGCCTGAAATTGGTACTGGCCGACGTAGTCGTCGAAGCTCGCGAGCTCCAGGCCGGTTTCCTCCCACAGTTCACGCTGACCAGCGCGCAAAATCGTTTCCCGCGGAATCCAGTCCACCCCACCACCTGGTAACTCCCATTTCCCCCCTTTTGCAAACCAGCGGTTCGTCCGCAATAACAGTATTTCAGGTTCAGGCCCAGTATGCCGAAAAATAACAAGACCCGGTGTCACCCGCTGCGGGACCATCGCGTCGAGGAATGATTCCAGGAATTCGGAAAGAGGTACATTATATATCTGGAGACTTTCATGAACCTGGCAAGTTGTCTCTTTGATTGGTAGATGTTGGAAGCGGTAGCCGCAAGTATGCGTCGCTGTAAGCGCCAGCGACTGGAGAAACTCACCGGCGCCGCCAACAAAAGCTCTCAGCGCCTTTGAAGAATATATTGCGATAGCAAATAGAGCGAGGGAAATAGAGACAAAATTCATAGCGATGGATAGAAAGTGAATTTCGAATATGTAAAAATGAGCCAAGACGGATCCCGCGCTTTTAAGGAGGCAAACTGGGTAAAACTTGGGACTTCAGTCGTCTCACTATCTTACGCTAACATAACCCACGGCTTCGCCGCTCACACGTCGACCCGCTGTTAGTAAATGAGCTTTTTCCAGGTAGTGTATATATTACCAGCACTTGAGTTAGATGTACTTATGTTTTGGCATGATTTTGTTTCATCGTATTAAAAATAGTGTAGCCTGACGAGAATTTAGAATAAATGATTATTTACCTGCACCGAACATATGCTCCTTTCAAGTGCGGCCGAGATATATAGCGACGTAGGATTATCTAGTTTCACATGGACTTTAAATAGAGCTCAGGTATCCTTAAGCATGGGGTTCTCAATCCTTGTATTAGATCGTCTTTGCTCCGCAAGATTATCGCTTTCGCTCGTTCCGTTGCTTTGAGTGGGCGCCAAATCGTTTGTGTTAGCTCACACGACATTCCTTTCAATTGGGTAGACATATCTTTCGCAGGGTCATTGCCATTTCATCCTCTAATCTTGACCCTTATACACGACGCATCTCTGGGTGGTAGATAGCTTCCCAACCAAACTCTCAGGCAAGTGGTATTTTCAGATACAATGGCTGGGTGAATGTCTTCCCGGCTGTTACTTCGACAGTGGCGGCGCAGTAAATCTTCTTATAATGCTTGTCTATAGGCACCGGCAAACTTCCAGAACCACGCCATGCGTAATCGTACGCGGTGCAATATTAATGCCGAATGCCTGCTGTCCGTGCGAGGGTCATCTGTTTGAGCTTTTATAGTCGGCTTTGGAAAGAAATAGTTAAGTTAAAAATCTCGTCAACGTAACGTTACATTCAAGTAACAGTGAAAAATACAATACGATAGCGCGCTCTATGGCCAATTTTTTTTATCGTGGCGTGAATACCTATACATAGAACCAAGAGTATTATAGTTATGAAGAAAAATCATGATTTCAAGTCAATCAGACAAACCAGTAGGTAAGCGTCCATGTTATCTCGAGCTAAGCTTACCTGTGGTCTAAGCCAGCAGGTGATCCTGAGCTGTTAACTAGATGAATTTGCCGCCTTCCTGAGTTACCTAAGCCGCGACCGTGGGAATTATAAGAGGGTGTTCTTGATGGCAGGAATTACTGCTGGGAGAATGTCTCGTAGAATGCCTGTCTTGGTGCCTTATATTTAGACATGTTTATGCATTTGCAGGAGAATTCGAGCAACAGAGTATTTGTAGATGGGAGGATCAGCCCCGGTAAGACTCGTGGATTTCTGCAATAATTTCAAATCAGCCTAGATTGCCTACTTCGGATGTCTACGAGCCTGAAAAAGCGGGCACTGTTGCCAAATGCAGAGAATTGATTCATCCATAAAAGGAATTGGGGTTCATTATTCTCTTTGGTATTTTCTCCGTCTATTTTAGGTAACACCTGTCCCCGCTCATCTATCAGCAATATACAGTCCCTTCCCCTGGGGTTCATTTGATACCTCACATATGCTGGATTCATCCTATCTTTTCCATTCATCCAGATCATGTCTGTTTCCGAGTCTCCCAAAGGGCTCCGACCTCTTGTTCTTCCCCGACGCACCATCTTTTCACCCAAGAATGATGGTTGTTACCGGCCCAGGATATTCCGCGGAAATCCCAGTGATTACTACCAACACACCTTCAGTGCTAAACTAGATAGGATGGTTTCGATCCAGGTACGGATCAACAGGGCTTGTTCAACACCCATTCGATCCTCGACCGGAAATGACGGAACTCTGTACGGAATCCGAAAATATCGAGTCAAGGCTAAAGGCGGCTCACCTCATCCGATTGAAGATTTGATGAGAAAATTCCAAAACTGCAAGTTGACTCAGCAACTACGTTATCTGCTCATGCCAACGCACTCGTATCTCCACGTCGACGAGAGGTCATTTTACACCGTCTCTGAGTCCGATTTAACAACTCTCAGTAGCGTACTCCAAGGTTTGAAGGATACTCCCTCTATGATGTGCCATGATGATATCTGGTCAATAGTTAACCAGGTGATCATGATCAAGCCCTCTTTTCAGATGTTATTCTAGCCTAACTTTGATCAGGTCCTGTCCGGAATGGGTTTCCTGGCGACTTTTGGATACCAGCATAAGAAGCTCAATCTACAGAATATTCTAATCACTCGGCAAGGGACCGTGAAAGTGGGTATGTTCTCCTAGTCACTACGAGCGGCGCACTTGCACTGATCATCCGTACAGGAGGCATAGAACACATTGTAAATCAAACTTCGAATGGGTGTCACATCATGTCCAATGCACTCAGGCAGGTTATCGAGGATCTAATTTCCATTAGCCCTGATTCATGCTCCCATTGCGTTGGTGGCGGCTGTATCGTGTGCAATGCCAATACCAAGGAAAGTTGCTGCGACGGCACCTACATGACCAGTCAGCTCGAATCTCTCCGCAATATCCTAGAAACCCCCACGAATCGACAATCCACCTTGCAGGCCATTAACAGAATCAAAGACGTAAGCCCGGGTGCTATGAACGAATATTCCACTGCTTATACTCCTACAGATTGAATTCATCAGCCAGGCACAAGGCCTGCGGCTGAACGCCCTTGTGAGATTTACGTCGGCCACAGGATGGCATGATGTCAAACCAGAATCACGGTTTCCAGACTATTCCAAGAAAAAGCCTGTGCCATCCATGACGCAGAAGTCCCCGGTCAAACTCCAAACTGCTGCCCATCCACTGAAGAAATCTAGGACGGATATCTCTGCTCGAAGTTCTACACGTCTTGCCGATCGATATCGACGGCCTTTCCTGCAGCAGAGAGACGTCTATTCTCGCCAGCGACCCACTGTGAGAAATGGGACCAGGCACTTGCTCAAAACGGGCTTACTCAAATGAGACTAATCGTCATAAGTTAATGGGCTTACAATGGTGAATGATCATGCTCTCTGTAACACTTTTAGGAGAGGCTTGTCTGGATTTTTGATGATGATTAGTGCGCGAGACGTTGATGAGGCCTAGTTACAAATATCATGCAGCTCTGCGATTTTGATTATGTGCATTTACCGGGAGATAAGATACACTGGCCGTAGACTGAACGTTACTGTAATACATTTACGCGGTCCAAGCTCAGCGGTGCTCGGGAGAATCTCATCGTCGTCGAAGGGCTGGAAATTATGGCTCGAATACCTCGACGATGAACCACCACGCTATTGCCCTCTGCAAAAGTGACTTGTAACTCAGATGCGGAGCATGCTACTCAGGTTTGAATAAGAGGAGATCGCTACACTGGAGATCAGGCTGGATAGTAAGGGCCCAGTACATGCTTACGGCAGCCGATTTTCCTCGTACTCTCGTATGTCAAAGAACGGCCAAATGAATGAAGCATCGAAATGCGGATGTGAGCTGTGTCGAAGCCCTCCATACAGCTCATAAATCAAGTGTTTGACGCCAATTTCGTAGCTGACCTACTTGGCGAAGCGGCAATTTCGGTCCGAGTTGTGCTACGTACTTGATCTTCTAAATGTAGAAATCAAAGTGCAGTGTTGCCATTTTTACCATCGAAACGATCAAAATCGCTAGGCCCAGTTTTTGACACCTGATCGAACCAATGTTATATGCGTGGACAAGCGTACTGTGTTTGTTACCCGAAATACTAGAGATCAAAAATGAGAGCCAGGGGATTATGTGAGTTTGTAAATCTAACAGGGTTATTGAATTTGTTTTCCAAAGGCGGGAGTAACACCCTTCCAATTATCATAAATTGTCACGATTCTAAATTGCAGAAAAGCATATCCGTACCGGATTTGCAGAGGGCTTTTAAGCCCACGATGTTTCTAACCGATCACAGGGTTTCTAACAGTAAGGCCCTTGTTATTCAAGCGGTCTGTGTCACGTATGAGCGATTGCTTCAACAGAACGTTTCTCAGAGTAAGCCTTTGCCTCTTGCTCATTACCCGCATCGTAGAGGCTACGACCAAGCGCGGTGCAGCCTACAACGATCCGGCAACGGTGACACCGTTGTCGGATACCGGTACCGTAATATGGGCATATAATTGGGATATGAAGGAGGCATCTAGCCTTCCGGCACATGTTGAATTCGTCCCCATGCTGCACCGTGCAGACTTTGACGGATGGGATACATCAGTGGAACAGGCACGTCTTCGGGGCAGCTCGTATATTCTAGGATTCAATGAGCCGGATATGACTTCACAGGCCAATCTCAGCCCTTCTGTGGCCGCCGGCTACTACAAGAACTATATTACACCATATCAAGGAACTTTCAAATTATTGAGCCCAGCAGTGACTTCTTCAACGTCTGCTGGTATGGGTCTTCAGTGGCTTGACTTATTTATGAAAGAATGTACATCCTGCGGCATTTCGGGATTGGTAGTTCACTGGTACGGTGACTCTGCTGATGACTTCAAGTCTTTCGTCAAGAATGCTATTTCATTTGCCGAAGCTCATGATTTCTCGGAGGTTTGGATCACCGAGTTTGCACTCAATGCCGATGTGGATGGAGTGACTGATCAGACCAGTTCCGTACGTTTCATTGAAGATGTAACTTCTTGGCTAGATAATCAGCCCTCTGTGGCCCGGTACTCTTACTTTATGTGCGCCGAGGGATATCTTCTCTCAGGCGGCTCTTTGAACAGCGCTGGCAAGGCCTATGTAGCCCCATCGCGCTCTATCGCGCCTACGATCTCCTCGAATCCCTGCGCCGTAACGAGCTGACAATGTTTTCTGCGGCGTGCGAGACGACTAATAGGCCAGCAGGTTTCCCATTAGGGGATTCGAATGAGATCACTTTAACTATACGGTGGCTTCAAATAGGCAACTATATGAGGGCTTTGAATAATCTCTAAAATGTGAAACCATGTACGTCTATAGATTCATCCGCACCGATCTGAGGGAATGTGTTTGAACATTTTTACAGAGAATCCACTTATTATAACGCAAGCTGCTTGATATCCCGTGTAGTAGTTAAGAATAGAGCGCAGAGTTCGCTACTATCCGGCAACAAAAATATTACTAAAACCAGTAAGACGCGATACGGGATCAATTTTGCTTAATTTCTTCCTGTGAGCTCCCTATCATAGATTTCTTCAGTTTCACCTAGATTCCCGTCTCCTGTTGTGAATTATTTGAACAAACGGAAGGAGTATCCTGTAACGAAATTGAATCTGGCGTCCGCGCCAGCATCGGTGAGATTGGGGACATTACTGGCCCAAAATGAGGTTTCCCTAATACCGTTAGACTTCTTGGAGGACGTCAGAATTGTGATGAGCGCATTACCAAAGGATCTAAACGTGCGAGGGGGCGGTACGAGGGGTGGAAAGGAACGAGCTCGCAGGTGGTTCCCGTGGCTAAATTGAGGGGAAATAGGGCCCGAGATAGGTGCGGTCGCGCTTAGAGAACCGGACTTCATGCTGGGATTACCGACGCCGGTGCATAGTCTATCTTGGAATGCCTTGACAAGGTCTTGCAGGAGCGTAGAGGACTGTTCCGCCGCTTTTGCCCGGCGCTCGAGCTGAACATTCTCAGCCTTCAGCACTTCAAGTTCCACAGTCAGTCTTTCGTTGGTTTTTCTTTCCTCCTCGAGATGCCTTCCCTGCGTCTCTAATATCCGTTGGTCTTCTTGTCTCCTTGCTTTCTGTTTGTCTCGAAATCGCTGCTGAGCCTCTCGCTGTGATGATTTGGATATTCTCTTTGGGCTCATAATCTAAAGGGGTTAGGAAGATTGGTATGAAAATTAGTGGACGGACTTACGGGACCAATCTTAGCCCGCTGGTTGCGTTTTCCTGCAGAGGGTGGGCTTGAATTGCTTGTAGCTGCAGCAAGGGATAAATATTCCATATTGGAGCGGCACAAGGAGTGGGTTGCTCGAGAAAAGAACGAATTTTGAAGGTAGGAGTTGGAGGTAAGAATGCTAATTCAAATGGTTGATCCGCGCATAATTTATACCTAAAGACCCCAGTAGTACAAATAATAACTAAATTAATTCAAAGAAATATTAGTCATCTGGACCGGCTATCCGCGCCACATCTTTCTTTGTCCTTTCGCCTCTCTGCTCGATCGTATAGACTTCTTCTACCAGTCTAGAAGTGTGGGAAAATTCAGTTTCTGGGGGTATTCTATTTGTGAGTGCTGTCCCTGCTCCCAGCAGCAGGGAAATAATAAAGAGCGCACAGTCACGGGTATTCAACAGCCTTTCGCCCGTCTGCTTGTCGGCTTACATCAATCCCTCCATGGACACTTTGCGACCTTCTATTTTCATAGCTAGGCCCGTAGTACCAGTCTGGCGTTAGTTTGAAGCGGACGGCTCTATTCCACTGCGAAACCCGCCGCTACGGCAGATCTACAGCAGTACAAAAAAAAAAAAAAAAAAAAAAAAAAAAACGCCCTCTAATTTCATAATGAATGGCCTTATGGAGTTTTCCGTTTAATATAGTAGTATCATCCACCACCTAATCCGGCTTTTTAATCTGTTTCGGTGCTATTTTTTAATGGATGAAAGAGACTGGAAATTCTGAGCTGGGAAGCCAACCCTTGTTATTCTGAGCTCAGGAACAAGTCTTTTTTAATCCGAGGGCTGGTCGCCCATGTTGAATTTGATAGGACAAAGTATATGCAAGACTGGCGCTTAGAGATCCTATTGTATAAGGGTTACTCTGCGAGGTACAAACAAGTCACATGAATGGTTTCCTATTGAGAACTGCAGTGTAGGACCTCGTGGGTTTCCCGTCTAGATAGAAATGCTTCTCGGTACGCTTCTAACAATCTAGCTATAGTGAAGACCTATGCTGTACCCGACCCCGCTTCAATTTATCACGAGCCAAACCACCAGCGCGAGACCATATCATCACCGAATACCTTGTCGCCGCAAAAGCACTCAATCAAATCACTCACACTCCTCCCTTCCGTCTCACTCGTGAGAGAAACTGCTTTTGCGCCTCTTCCAACCTGATGACCCGCTGATGGAACTCCCCGCTCTGGTATTGCGAACAAAGCGCCCAAACCGACCTTTGACGTGAAGTCCCTCCCTGAGGCTCAACGATTTCTCCATAGAGATCCCAAGTGGTATGGTCGATCCTTTTGGTGGCCACAGATTCAACGGATTCAACGAATTCAAACTGTGCGAGCTCAATCGGGGTGATTCCCCAAACATCAAATGTGTTCAAAACCTCGTCCACTGCTAGCCCCTCGCCTTTCTGGACTGCTTCAATCGCTGAGACATCACGTTAGCTAACGTTAAAATAGGACCGCTTCTAGTAGATAGATATAGAAAACGGTAGTTTACCCCTCATTGCGTATGAACTTGAAGCGATAGTAAAACGTATTTGTAATGTACAGTAGAAGCTCCACTGCCCGCTTAGGGATAGGGACGATCAAAAAATCTGGTTTCAAGCATGGTTCAGCGACAGAAATTCCACAATAGGGCAAACGGCGACCCAGACTCCTCTGCATCTTGCTGCAGACGGCCGCATGGTATTTACAAAGTTATGAATCAAGCAGTCTTCACCCCGTGTCCTCAAACGATGGAAGTCTCAATTCCCCAAAATTGACAATCCTGTCCACAATTCACTTACCCTTCAGGGAGAGCAAAAATCCACCCCCACCAACACCGACAGTCACTCTCAAGGTTGTGTACTCAGATGGAAATCCGTTGATCTCCGTCTCTACGACTTCTGCGGTTGTGAGTATACATCTGGGAAGTAGCGCTGCCGCCCTGGCTCCTGGAAGTGATACGGACGCAACTCGACGGCGCCAAATAGCAGATATCTCAACTGGGTGACATATTGATCGAGTGGGATGGAATATATCATTTTAAAAGGCTCGCATGATCAAATGAAAATGACCGTAACATGTGCAATATACGATAGCACAGTGTTCTATCCAAACTCGCGTGATTCTTGCCAGTTATTGTACTTATGTCGTAGTCCGCCTAGCTATCTTCGCTTCCTTTCCTCGACTCTTAGTCTTCGGTGGTCCCAGCCCCAAAACTTGTCGGTAGTTCCATGGAAATCCCGCCCGGTTGATTGAGACTCGTTTACGTCAATTCAGACCACCCGCGCTTTCCTCGATACTCCTAACACTTATTCTCAGTGAAAGTTCTTCGTTCGATAGACACTGTCAAAATTCCAAGTCCATCTTTATTTCTCCGATTTATTTCCACCATGCATGCTCCACGATGAACTGGTTTCCTCGTTTTACATTTCCAAGCCGCAACGCCCGGGAGTCAGGTCCCAAATCCGGTCGCGGGCGGCTCGTCGTTTATTTGGCTTTGACGGTGATCGCGTTGCTGCTTTCGTATCAGCTGGTTCTAAATCGTGATTCGTTGAGTTCGGTCTCGAGATGGGCTACAGGGAAAGGGTTGAGGCCTGGTGTCAATCATCCAGAGTCTGTCGCGGGGGCTCATGATGTAATTCACAGCCCGGGGGGGCAATTTGACGAACAACCACGTGAAAAGGAGCTTGTACTGGCTGCTATGAGTTACAGCAATATGTCCTGGGTGCAAGAGAATCTGCCAAATTGGTATACTAATATCTATCGCGCTGATGTGCCTCCTGGTGAGGCTGATTTGACTGTGCCTGTGAATAAAGGCAATGAGGCGATGGTTTTCTTGACGTATATCCATCTTTTACTTTGACATCATCTGACACATGGAACCTGACATTGAATTCAGATACATTATCGATCGCTACAATACCCTCCCTGATGTAATCGTCTTCATGCATGAAGGTCGATACCAGTGGCACAACGATAACCCATTATACGGTATGCACCAACATCAACATCCTTCCCATCTGAACCTCCCTCAACAAAATCTATAAATGTCTAACACTCCACAGACTCCGTAATCTCAATAAACGACCTCCAAGTCCCCTACGTCCGCTCAACAGGCTACGTCAATCTCCGCTGCTCCTGGGTCATCGGCTGCCCGGCCGAACTCGAACCAGCACGTTATTTCCGAGAAAGACCCGAAGACAACGGCCATCCCACCGCCGTCGAATTCCCAGATCGATTTATGGAAATATTCCCCAACGAGACACTACCTGAAGTCATCGGTACGGCGTGTTGTAGTCAATTCGCTGTGTCGAAAGAGAAGGTCCGTGAGCGTGGGATTGAGCATTATGAGAAGGCGAGGAGGTTCTTGATTGAGACTAGTTTAGGGTCGGAGATTAGTGGGAGGATTTTCGAGTATGCGTGGCATAGTAAGACTGTCCCTATCTTTGTTTGGTGTATTTTTGACTTTGAAGCTTCGAACTGGTGACTACTTGTGCGGTGCTGACTTGACCGTTGCAGTTATGTTTGGGCAACCACCGCAGAATTGCCCTGATGTTCGCTGGTGTTATTGCCTCACATATGGGTATTGCAACATTACCGACGAAGACCTACAGAAGCAGTGGGTGTGGCGTGGCTTGAATCTACCAGAAGGATGGCCCAACGTGGATCCGAATGAGGGATTACAAAAAAGAGAAGAGATTCCATCCGAGACATATTGGAAAAAATAACACCGTCTCAATAACTCAATAACCCAGGCAACGCTGGCTCGGACCTGGATGGCTGAGGATAATTGCAAAATTCCGGATTGCATATGCATGATTACACATTGTTTCGTTATATCATATAGCACTGTGGAATGTGCACACTAGCGGGAGGCAAATCGGAATTCCGGAATCACCGCTACTCATAATACAAGATGCATCAGTCAAACACCGCAAAGAGACCTTCCGGGAAACGTTTTTTATAGGATTATGACATAGTAAATACGCATGAACATTGGATGTTTGGTTGAATAAGATAGATATAGAGTGACGTGTAACTTCAGGATTACACAAAATAGGTTGATGTGTTGCCCATGCGAGAAGAAATACTATTCATGCTACCATATTTTCTATTATGGTTGATGGTTATTCTCCCGGTCACTACGAATCAACACGCTGTATTTAATCTACTTATAAATCTGTTTAACTAGAGGTGCGGATGATAAATCACGAGATATTTTCCCACGATATATCTTAGCGGCGTCTTCGACTGCCGCTCACGGATGAGAGAGAGGTCGATGTTGTAGTGCCCGTGGCTGTGTGCGGGGTGCTTTGGACATTTCCAGAAGAAGTCCGGCTTGGCGTTCGAGCAAGCAAAGTCGCGCGGCAACCGTTGCTGCTGCGATCATAAACACAGAACCCAACGTCATTATCTGCATTCTCGAAGACGAAAATCCCTTGTTCAGAACCCGAGTAGCTCGAGAAGTAGGATAATTTCCCTGTATCACAAACTGTGTAATCCCTATAATTCCAATTTACATACACTTTCATCAACCGAGTCAGAAATATAGCCTCCTTTCACACTTCGTGCAGACTGTCTCTACTTACTTGGTAAGTCTGTAACACCATTGCAGCCGCAAAGACCATCAACCATACCGTAGAGTTTATCCCCCACCGCTTTGAACCCAATGTATTGGCCGGCGGCTGCATTTGCCATAATACAAAGTGTGAGAGTATGAAAGCCACGCATCTGAGTTGTGAGCAGTGCTTGACAAAAATTGAGGTAGAGGATGTTCAGTCGGGCTTAGGATTTCTTAAGTACAGAGTTGGCCTGTCTGTCAAAATAACCGTGTCTCTCCAATGCCCAGGCCAAAATTGATTTTTCACAGGATGAGCTTGTTATAATTAGATTTGATCTCGAATTGGATTGATTGTTTCCACTATATTGCGAGAGGACTATGTCTGAAGCTCGGCCTTGGGTAATTCATGGACCAGCTTTCATCCACTAAGTTTATGACCAATTGTCAGGCGATGTTACTATCTATACTGTATTTTAATTCGGTGTTACGAGAATACGTCAACTTCGAAAGTCCAAATTTGACTTCGTCAATACTGGGCGCTCTAACTTCGTATTTTCCAGGAGATACCTGACACTCGGCGCTCGTACCCACTACATCCATAGGGCTGAGTCAAAACGATTGTGTTCGGACGCATTATAAAGCGATGATTCAGCCACTACCTGCTGCCGAACCTAAGGCCGACTTCCATCGTCAAGGCTTGCTTGCTGACTCTTGTCAAATATATAATTGTTTGACTTGGTGCCGGCATTGACGCTTATATTCCTCTTGGCCAGAGCTTTTGTTTTGCTCTCCTCCTCAGTAGAAATGGTTGAGCTTTTCTTAACGTGTAGACGCTCAAAATGGTAGTTAATCGCGTACTGTTGCGATCCCAGAAGTCCTCATTCGTCACGGTTACGGCCTATATTTAGATATATTTTGAGGACAGCCCCGGGCTTATTTTTGTCAACTGACTTCTCGGAACGCTCATGGGTTTGCACAGCGAAAGGGCTTTCAACGAACGGCTGTCTAGAATTTTGTCTGTAAACTAAGTGCCTAAATCTCATTTTCGAAGAATAGGTGGTTGTGAGCCATGTTGGGTTTTACCACGCTGTGGGTGTTGGGTTCCATGGCATCGTACGGCGGAAAGCGGTTGTAGAGGGATTGACATTTAAGTGAGACCAATTTGAAGGCATAGAGAGTGTTATGATATCATTTTCGGCCAATATTCAATCAAATTGAGGTGTACGATGGCTCTTGTGCCCATTAAGGATCAACAGCCGAAATCGCCCTCGTACACGCGAATTGGTGTAGGGAATAAAGATTTTTTGGAGCCAGCGAAGGCCAATTTCATCCGTACCTCCGCCATTCATTATTTGATACTTTGATACACTTCAATTCACTTCGATGCGCTACTTTGCTAGGGATATCTGATTAGAACCAACCAGCGATAGAAACCTGGCCCTTCAACATTTACTGCGGCGAATAGCCGCCACTGCAAATCGTTTCGATCGCAGTAATCCATTCGCAATTTGTGATAGATTTATCGTCAAGCATGATCGGATGTCTTTCGGCACGGCGTCTTGGTTCGGCAGCTGATACAACCCAGAAACTATCTCCTGTCAGGCATTTTACTTCAGTCTCACGGGAAGGTAGATTGCAATCTCGGAGTAAAAGCAGGATGCTATGAATATGAAGACCGTGGGGGGAATCCGGTTGATAGATTATTTTCTTTGCGTTATAATATTAGTCTCAGATCAAAACTACTTATAGAACGCAGTTGAGCGATTGAGAACGGTAATCCCATATTATTGTAAAACCCGCGATGTCTTAAAAACACACAATTTGTTAACGCTAAATGTTGATTGATGATTGCGGTACTGATTAACAATTTTCTTCCTTCACAAGCTAGTCGATAGTATCTAAACGCCCGCAAGCTCACTCGTCGGAAAGCATTTTAGTTCAAAAGCTGCTGACTTACCCAAGCAGAGTCTTTCTATTTTGGATTCACGTTCGACAATTCCCTGGAGCTAAATTTAGATCTCAGTGACTAGAATTGGAGACACGATCCCCGTCGCCACAAATCCCTCCCTATATCTTAAAAAGAGCAATAATTGTCTGCAACACTGCACAGAACAGTATAGTAAAAACCAGAAATGTCTGCAGCTCTGAAAACCTCACAGGGTTCTCTAATAACACCACCGCGCCGTCCAACATTTCCGTTTTTCCCTCTACCTCCACCTCCACCTGTATTGGCTCAGAAACGACGATGCAATGATGACACAACTCGATCAGAGCCAAAAAGATCCAAACCAAATCCTCTTTCTCCTTCCCAATCGGAGATGATGGCAATGATCAACATAATGGAGACCAGGCTTAAGAAGCTGGAAATCAAATTGCAGAAATTTCAGCATACATTTCAAGACACAAACAATACTCTAACGGTCATGTGTGTAAATTCCATGTGCTAAGAGAAGTCCGGCTCGAAGGTGCTAATTGGAGTAGGTGCAAACAGCTGTCCTCGCTCACAGAAGATCATAACCGCACAGAGCCAGCGAAATCACAATCAGGTCCTTCGACCGGCGGGATCGATGATTTCTTGGATTACAATCAGTTTCAGTCGGAAGACAACTTCTTTCAATACCTCGAACCATCGATCTAATGTCTTTCTAGTGGCCAATAGAGGGGTCTCTTTCATAGAATCCACTTGAAATTGCAGATGGAGTTAGAGCACTGTTTACTGGGTATCCGGTCCTGGCAACCTGAAGAACAATACCTTTAAATTAATCGTAGCGGTACATTTTCACCATATCGTAGCGGTGCATTTTCATTTCCATTGTTAAAACTTTATTAGGTACTAAGCAATGGCCAATACCTTTATCCTAACCTACCTCGATGTCGGAAACGTAGACATGAAGATCGCCCAAGAGTTAACGGTCTCGATATATGATGTTGCAAGTAACAGAGCCATGCCTCATACTAATAAATGTCCTAATTCTATCCTTTCTCTCCTCCCCTGCTCCATGATTACTAAAAGTGTAGCCCAGAAATACGTAAATTCGGAGCCTTCTGCACTGCCTCGCAGACCGTGGTTGATGCTGGATTAACAGAAAGCGATATTTTACAATTGTCATGCTTGAGATCACAACTGAGTTTGTTACTGGCTAATCATCACCTAGGTCTCATTTAACATGTTGGTATAGTAATACATCTGATCGGCGTTGAGACAATGAAAAGTCATTCGAACCGCGGGAAGAATGACGATAAGGAAGTTCGCTGGCCATGCCGGTTAGCATCCGGACAGGGGGGTGCTGCTTTCAACTTCACCAAAAAGATATTTATCAGACCACCCGGGTCTGACTCTGTGAAGCCAGTGTCGTCTCCTAGGGCAACAGTAACTCTATTCTGGACGTACGTTACACTTGCGCTTGAGTAAGACCTATACCATTATCGTTCATAAAATTCGATTGCAACATTGACTGTGCCAACTACAGACAAGTGGCATAATCTTATGAGCGTTTGAGAAATTGAAGTTGGGAAGGTCGTGGAGCCAAAGCTTGTCGTGGCAATGAACGTACTCCATGGAGGCCACGTGGCTGAGGTAACACTGAACAGTTGTTTTAGATGTGAATCTCCCCAAGATGTAGGTGCGGCTTAATAGCTTCCCCCTTTGCCTTGCCAAATTATTATATGACAGCAAATCAAATACCCAACTCTCTCCGTAGGTTTCTCTATATCGGCTGTTGAAACACGTCCCCTACTCCGTCTAGCTATCATGTCAGGCATACGATACTTCACCGACTCCGGAGATACTATCTGGAATATCACGCCTTTTTAAAACTAGATGTCTGCAGGTTTGCATCCCAGCTCTGATACAGAATTATGGCTCTTAGCGAGAGGTCGTTGTAGATCGTGCCGTCGGCGTTCCCGGAACTGAGCGATTATCTTTATTAGCTTCATATTGTTCATTCGGCTTTCCAGAGCTTGCCGTCACTCCCAGGAACACCGACAGCCTTACTCCACTAGGAAGCATCATCAATACTACGAGCAAGGGAAGGAAGCTATCGACCTTTGCTACAATGAGGTGCCGCCTCCCAGCGTGGTAGTTTGCTCAATCTGAGAGGTTTCTTGTGATGAGTGCCTTGCAAAGGGATAAGGTCCAGTTCAGAGTACGCCGAAGCATACCACGAATCAGTCACAGTTGCATATCGTAGTGCTGACCTGAGACCTCCGGAGATGTGCAGCGATTACCGAAGGCAGAGAGGCTGACAAGTGAATAACGTGCATCCCCCCGCAACCGTGTCCCCTCCAACCCACTCAAGTTTGAGATACTTCGGAAGACAGCGCCAACAACGTTGATAAATCGGTGGAATATGAATAAGCTCAATCTCAAATAATATTTAACTATGTCCATATATACCGTTCAATTGTCACCCAAAATTACGTTCATTGGTCGACATATTTCATCGCAAATAGACTTCCGTTTCCTAACAAGCTTTCTGTGGCAAATTGTGCCGAGTTTCCATGGTCCCCAACCAGCCATTGTTTACGGAACTAACCTTATAAGTCTTGGTAAATAGATCCCTTTGATCAAGATGTATAAGGAACGGGAAGGCGTGTATCGTAATTTTACATGTTGCCTTTGTAAGCAATCATGTATCCCAAGAAATCCACGAGCGAGTATACATCCAGTTTTTTTAAATGTGAAATGCAAAGAAACCTTGAATCCTTCACGGACTTTGTTTTGATCTATCTATACACTAAGGAGGTCAATTCTTATC